>JARHVA010004610.1:957500-1237500 GCA_037957365.1 Torreya grandis
GCACAATAAATAATTTAACTATAGGTAAAACCTCAACAATAACTAAAATAATAACTATAATCACAAACATAGGCACTACCATACAAAATATCAAGTCTATAACAATAGGATAAAGGAAATAGAAAGGCACCAATGCAATGATCTACATGAAAACCACCACTGAAGAAGAGGACACGCTAAGAAAATTCCTAGTTGGATAATATACATGTTCCTAAAATAGTAGCTAAGTGTGACTTATTAGATTTGGGAGTTAAGGATCAAGAAGTCATGAATTTCTTGCTTAAAGACATCAATACGTTGTTTATGAGCATGAATAAGAAAAATAATTCTTTTTTTGGAAAGTAGTATGCACCTGTTAGGTGTGAAATCAAGTAAAGCAATACCTTTGGGTAAATATAACTAAACCTCCCCTTCAATGATTGTTAAATTTATAGGGAAAAAAGTATCTTGGAAAAATTTGAAGCCTGAACTATCCCACAAAGATCAAGATACATGATCTTCTTTTAAATAATAAGAATAACTAATAACACAAGAAATCCTTCCACCACCACTATTTTGTAGACCTCAAATGCATGTTATATCTCATCCATATCTAATGATGAAGGACATAATGGAGTGCTTCACAAATCTAATAGAGGTGAGTGTAGTGTAGAAACAACAAGATTCTCATCAATAGATGTAGGGTTAAATTGTTAAGAGGTAAAATTAGAGTCTCAATCCCCCTATAACATCCATAAAAACATGGTTACATGATGAGGTGTTGTTTTGGAATGATACACTTTATAGGATTCACAATCACTCACAATAAGTTGTGTAAGAATAGGAGGATCTAGAAGAAGAATAAAAGGAGATTGAGAAGAGGGTAAAAAGTAAGAGAAAAAGAGAATTAAAAAAAATTCAAAGTGCAAGGTAGTTGAGTAATAAGAACAATGTAATAAATATTAAATTTCACAAGAGGAGTAACACCAATATTAACCTATGGAAGAATAATATAGGAAACAAGCTAGAATCATAGGATAAAAATAAAATATTCAAAGAAGAAGAGGCCAAAAATAAACAAGATGAGGAAGTAGAGGCTAAAAATAAGCAAGATGAAAAATTAGAGGAAAATAAAAAAGAACAAGAAATATAGAAATAAAAAATCAATAAGTGAAGGATACACAATATAGGGAGGAAGAAGAGGAACTAGTAACATATAATAATGTGCAAAATGCCAAACATGTTCAGTGCATCAAATAATAATAAACCAAGTGAGTGGTTAAGGAAAAGGTAGCCAAATACAAACCCAAGGCTTCAATTGAATCCAAGGAAAAAGTAGACATAGATCCTAAAGCCAAAGCTAAGGATACAGATAAGGCTATGGCTGAGGTGAAAGCCAAAGCCTAAGCTAAGGTAGATCCTAAAGATAAGGTTGATGTTAAATATAAAGCTAGAGAATACTAAGAGGAAAAATCCAAAGATGAAGTAGAGTGCACAAACTAATAGAAACTAGTGACACAAGGAGGTGTGTAGGAGGAGGCTTTGAAGATAAAACCCCAATCACTAGATAGTGGTTGTGTGATGTTCTAACAACATCCACCTAATACAACACCTTTTCCTTTCCTTTAACATATTTCACATCATCTCCTATAGTTATTGTGTAAACATCCATGGCATGTGCTACCCCTATGCATGAAACATCTTTGGATGTTGCCAAGATGCCACTAACAAATCAAATTGAAGGCATGACTATATTATAAGAGTCAATAGATCATAAGGATTTAGATCTAGAGAAATAAATTTTCTAGATATGAGATAATAATGTAGATTTTGTTTTCCAACTTATAAATGCACATTAACTAATTTATAACAACTTCCACACACTAGTTACACAAGTACTAGGTGACCAGGTGATGTGTGAATAAAATCAGCTCATAGTTTTACTACCATAACTCACAAAGGACTAGATGGATATGTGGTAGCATAAAACACTAAAATATAAAGGGTAGAATATCAAATCAAAAATAGAGGAAATTTATGATCTTATAGAGATTACTAATAGGTCTTAGATATCACTATGCATCAATCCAAGTAAATAACACAAGGTATACTAAATTGGAGGTATCACCTTAAAAACTCATTGGATGCCATTAAACCTAAGTTCACAACAATAAAAACATCCAAATATATCATAGAAAATAAAATTGAAACTTATAAATTAATATTATGACCCTCAAGTAATTATTAGATTCAAGGGATAATACCATGCAAACATTTTAGACTTGGCATAATGAGACTCTACATAGTACATTTACTAGCATCCAAGTTCAAAGGTATGAGGATAGATTGGAGGAGATGATATTGGAAATATAGTTAAAAGTATCAAATTCCAAATCACTAATTAGCATCATATAAAATGAGGATGTTCAAAAATTGATGGTGATTTAGATCTTCATGTGCATATTGTTCACTATAGTGCAGGAATTGCTAACTAATTAGAAGATGCTCAACCAATATCTCACATAAATCAATCCTTCCATTTTATAACTTGTGCATGAACCTCAATTTGTTTTTTCATAATATTTGTAATATGTATTACAAAAAAATAAGATATCCACAAAGTCACAACCAAAGAACCAATAGTAACAATAACCTCCACCATTAGATTCTATGCAACCAAGGGTCTCATCTATAGCACAAGTAGAACCAATACAAAAATAGCCTACTAAACAAAGACTTAAAAGTATACCACCATATACTTAGTAGGTACTAAACACTCCATTTTTTTTATTTTTACAATTTTTGCATAATTTTATAGGATAGCCTTAAGCATTAGGAGTGGGGCTAGGTTGGTTGAAAAAATGTAAGGGGCGGCCACCTAGTTATGATAGTCTATTGAAAATATAAAAGGGTATTAGGATAATACACTACTTAGTTAAAAATCTAAAATTATGGTTAAGAAATGCACAAAGGGTAAAAATTGATTTATAACACTAGAGAGATAACTATAACTCTTATTTCTGGTTCATTCCCTTAGCTTTATAATAAAATATCTTGTTGTGACTTTGTCTCAATATGAGACAATAGTTTAAGTCCAGGAAAGTGTTGGGTGAAGAATAGGACCTACTAAAATTATAGAGTATAATTGATATACATGTGTGAAAATTAAACTATTTTGTCTTTAGTATAATCTTTTGTATGTATTTTACCTATGTAATCATAAGGATAGATGATATAATGTGAAGAGTCACACCTTTTGAGCATATAAAAAGGATGGAATGTGAAGAGACAACACTAAGTAAATATAAAACTTAATTTTAATTATATATGGTTTCCTTGTGATAAAGATTAACACATACTATTTAAAAATTGTTTTCCTATGTCTTTTATCATTGTTTTGTGCATAATTATTACTTTAGTTGATTTAATATATTAATTATATGATTATATGTTGACTAGTAAGATTATAATAACCTCTATTCCTTTACACATCAATCTATTTGATCTAGTTAATAAATATATATATTTTTAATATGATATCAACCGTGTCATTTTATTATTTATTCTTAAGCTATCCTCTAATTAATATGTTTTAAAGGGTTTCTAGGAACCTCTAATAACAAAGCCTTAAAATACTAATATCATAACATTCCTTTATTCTTATGGTAAGTGTTGATGTAGAAGATTGCACCCGGGGCAAGGAGACCTAGCTAAGCAGGAGAGGAGAGTCTCTAGATAAGGGCTAGCTCCCTTTGATGCATCATGTTTCTTCCAACGAGTGCTAACATATATATATATATATATATATATATATATATATATATATATATATATAATGGGGGGGATGAAAAGGGAAAGAGATGCAAGAAAAAAAAACCTACTCTAAAAGAGGTGATGCACCAAAATAAAGGTGACCTTCACACACCCACACTGAAACCAAACAAACACATACATACACTACACATTTGGCAGAAGGACTAGGTTACTGAAAACTGGTGGGGAGGCCTTAATGGAAGATACAAAAAAAGAAAGAGATCACCAAAGGTGCTGTGAGATGCACACTTATGTAGTAACTTCCTTTGTTTTGCACTTCTCAAATACTGCTCTTCTCCTATCAGCTACAGAGATGGCACCTTGTAGATAATAGGTATGCTAGTGCTAAACCTATGAGAGCATCAAGAAAACAATGACTGGACATAGAACAAACACTCAAGACATACTTGGATATATCTATCCAAATGGAGGTAAAAACTGCTTTTATTTGATTCAGGTGGAAATTTCGCCAGGGCTATGCCTTACAAATGTGGAAGATCCGACCCTTCTCAAAAATGAGAAGTTACAATATATAGAAGAAAAGGAGAAAGAAACTTGGTGCTTCTTTGACAAGTTGGCCTGTCGCGTCCCATTGGAAAGAAGAAAACACTATTGTGTTGTCATCATTCTAGAATAATTCTGCTGGAACCATGTTGTATATTTTCCAAATTTGACTTTGGCATTTGAGTTTTAATGTGGAAGCATGGATCGTGCCTCTTTTCTATCAACAAACTAAAATTTGTCCCCTTTTAAATGCACGGGTCGTGATACTTGTTGTTTGCACCATTTGGGGACTATCAAGCAATAAATCACTTGCACTTTGCCACTTGGACCACCTTATCACTTTTGTACCATATCATTTCTCCTTGCGTGTCATCTGTGATTTGTCTTTTCTCAGTTTTGTCTTTCTCATTCTTTCAGCCCTTGGGGGCAATCTCTTGGTTAGTTGCTACATTCCTTGGGCTTTTCCATGCTTGACGCTCAAAAAATTCAAAAAAACAAATGGCTAATTTATTACATTAAAATTGACGGCCTCTGGGATGTCACCATCCTTGACAAAAGTCATCGGGTCTTTTCCTTTGAAGTGCGGCCTCCTTGAACCAAGCCGTTGAACTTGCCTTTGAACTGATGCAACAAAAAATGAATTGGCCTTAAACAGCAGGGGAGAATTTGACCAAAATTTTGCGTGTGGGAAAAATTGGTCAATAAATTGGTGACTCACTGGGGAACCATGCCTGCTATGCTTAGGACCCAGTTGCCTTTGAATATCCATTGGGTGTAGAGTCAGATGGTAACTTTGAAGGAATTAGCAATAACTCAAAAGATTCAAGAATTAAATATGAAGTTTTACCCCACATGCAAAGGGAAACACACAAGGCTAAAAAATACTACTTGTGTAAATTGTACTTAGGGAAAGCAGGAAAGAAACTAAAAACAAACTATTATGTAAAGCTAACCAAAAAAATTTGCCTCCCTCTTGGATCAAAGGGAAAATTTCTTAAGTCCCCTTCCTGGCAAGAAGACTTATGGTGCCAGGCAAGTAGCTGAATGAAAAGGAGATTTGGTGACCTGCTCCTCTTGCCTGTCACCTGAGTTGGCTAGAATCTGAGTGGATCAGATTCAAACATGCTTTCAACATATATATACTCTACTTGTCCATGGAAGCCTATTGATTACTGGTCTTTCAAATTGGTGCTCTTCACCAAGAAATTTGTGGATGCTGGCTTATCACCATTAGCCCTTTGATATGTATAGCTCCTTTGCAGTGCATCATGGTCTGACCCATTTCCTTCTACTTCATTGCAGGCTCTATCAGACTCATCCTATGCTCTTTCAAGGCCTTCCTCAAGGAATATAGACCTCTCCTTTTCCTACTCAAAGATCAGGATCTCTAGATGTTCAAAGATATCCTCCTGATCCTCCTCCAACTCAGGTTCCTCAGCGTAGTCATCCTCATCATCAAAATAGCAAGGAAGTTCATCAAACAAAGGGGAAGAGAGCTCACCATGCATTTGTCCCTCGTATTGCTAGAACATCTACATATGTGCAAGATTTGCATCTTCTCCACTATTGATGGTGTCTTCACAAGGAGCGTCAGTGATGATTTCTTCTTCATTGTCATTCATAATAGCCTCTTGAAGGACTGTAGATTGGATCTTCTGCTCCTCACCTGCCTCTTGCAAAATAGGTTCCTCCTTGAGAAGGGGTGAAGTGGGAAAACCATGTGGAAGAGGAGGCAGTTCTTGAGCTAGAATCGAATGATTCTCCTCCTTCCACTTGGTTAACACTTCATCTATATCAGGTGTGGCCTGATAGCTCTCTTGGAGGTGTGTAGACAGGCTAGGTTCAGATAGGTCCACCACATATTGGCTGAGGAATCTCATTTGGGACTCCAACTCTGCAATTCTCTTGGCTATATTTTATTGAAGGAGCCTTTCTTGGAGATCACTAGCGTTATCCTCTTCAAAGCTTTGAACTAGTTCATGGCATTTCTTCCTCCAACTTAGAATCTACACATCATGTTGAAAGATTTTTGGAGGTTAAGGAATGCAAGGAAGAGACTGTTGATGCACTAGAAGAGTCTCTAGAAGAGGGACATGCTGGCTGGTGGTATTCCCCCAATGGAAGATTCACAATATAAAGGATTGGGAAGATTGATCTCCATGGGGGGTTGCTTTGATGCCCTTTGATGTTGGAAATCCAGGCGCACAAGATTGAGAGAAAATGCATTTGGTGAACTAGAGTGAGCAAGCACTATTTGATAGAAAGGATTTGGCACAAAAGAAGGTGCTTTCTTTAGACTAGGAAGGGGTGCACAAGGCTGACTACCTTGGAAAAATGGATTTCTCCATTTTCTTTCCTCCTCCATGGATTGCAAAGCCTGTGCTTGCCTAAACAAACACTCCTCTTTATACATCAGCTCCTACTGATATCTGTACTGCTCCTCCTATCTATTGATCTCCATTATCTACCTCTCAAATTCCAGCACCACCTCCCTTATCATTGTAGGGAAACTAGGAGAGCTGCTTGAGGGGACACCATAAAGAGGCTGAGTCTAATCATGGCAATATGAAGGAATATAAGGCCCATGATTTTGTGCAAAGGGATTATACATAAATAAAGTAGATTTATGATGGCACTAGGTTGCTTAACCAGTAGATTCAACTCAAAGTCGCCATTGGTGTTCGATGCAAAGCCTCCAAAGGTTGGTTAGTTAAATAACACACCAAAAATTCTTCAACTCTTTGGAAAAAACTTGTCCCAATTGGTCCCACCAAGCATGCCAGAACTGTTGATGTGCACGGTGTTGTATTTTTACTGAGTGTTCAAATTGAGTGTCCCACCGGGCATGCTAGAACTGTTGACATAGAAGATTGCACCCAGGGCAAGGAGGCCTAGCTCCTACCTTCTCCTCACAACATGGAAACTCCTCTCTCACTTGTGGGATGGCGAAGTAGGAGAGGAGAGTCTCTAGATAAGGGCTAGCTCCCTTTGATGCATCATGTTTCTTCCAACAAGTGCTAACACACACACACATATATGTGTATATATATATATATATATATATATATATATATATATATATATATATATATAATGGGGGGATGAAAAGGGAAAGAGATGTAGGAAAAAAAAACCTACTCTAAAAGAGGTGATGCACCAAAATAAAGGTGACCTTCACACACCCACACTAAAACCAGACAAACACATACATACACTACACATTTGGTAGAAGGACCAAGCTGCTGGAAATTGGCAGGGAGGCCTTAATGGAAGATACAAAAAAAGAAAGAGATCACCAAAGGTGCTGTGAGATGCACACTTATGTAGTAACTTCCTCTATTTTGCACTTCTCAAATACTGCTCTTCTCCTGTTAGCTACAAAGATGGGACCTTGTAGATAACAAGTGTGTTGGTGTTGAACCTGTGAGAGCATCAAGAAAACAATGACTGGACATAGAACAAACACTCAAGACATACTCAGATATATCTATCCAAATGGAGGTAAAAACTAATTTTATTTGATTCAGGTGGAGATTTCGCCAGGGCTATGCCTTAAAAATGTGGAAGATCTGACCCTTCTCAAAAATGAGAAGTTACAATATATAGAAGAAAAGGAGAAAGAAACTTGGCACTTCTTTGACAAGTTGGCCTATCGCATCCCATTTGAAAGAAGAAAACACTGTTGTGTTGTCATCATTATAGAAGAAGCCTACTAGAACCATGTTGTATAATCACCAAATTTGACTTTAGCATTTGAGCTTTAATGTGGAAGCATGGATCGTGACTCTTTTCTACCAACAGACTGAAATTCGTCCCCTTTTAAATGCATGGGCCGTGTTACTTGCTCTTTGTGCCATTTGGGGACTATCAAGCAATAAATCGCCTGCACTTTGCCACTTGGACTGCCTTATCACTTATGTGCCATATCATTTCTCCTTGCTTGTCATTTGTGATTTGTCTTTTCTCAGTTTTGTCTTTCTCATTCTTTTAGCCCCTGGGGGTGATCTCTTAGCTAGTCACTGCATTCCTTGGGATTTTCCATGCTTGATGCTCAAAAAGTTCAAAAAAATAAATGACTAGTTTATTGCATTAAAATTGATGGCCTTTGGGACGTCACCGTCCTTGACAAAAGTCATTGGGTCTTTTCCTTTGAAGTGTGGCCTCCTTGAACCAATCCATTGAACTTGCCTTTGAAATGATGCAACCAAAAATGAATTGGCCTTAAACAGTGGGGGAGAAGTTGACCAAAATTTTTCCTGTGGGAAAAATTGGTCAACAGTAAGGTTTCTCAATGTTAGTTCTAGGGAAAAATAATGCTTTATATGATCATGTGCCATTACACCTAATTGTCTTAATGTGCTAGATATAAATCTAATCCATCTTTCTAAAATGCATAAATTTAATATTCTATACAATACCTAATAGTCCTTGTTTCTCTTAAATCAAAAAACACATAATGTAAATCAACAAGTCACAAGACCATAATACTATACAAAACCACATCCAAGTCTAGGATGTCCTATTGAGGTGGTATAAGTTGTATTTCCTATTAAAATAACTTTATATTAATGATAATCATATGATATTAAGATTTTTTGAGTCATATAATAATAATTATTCAAGATAATAATATAATCAATTGACCAATATTATATCCATAAATGAAGGTACATGAATTAAAACATAAACATTTAATTATTGATATGGTCTAACTCCACAACTTACAGAAACATTTTGCCTCATAATTTATCATAATTTTGAAATATGAGATGAAAAATATGGATTATAACATATTTTATGTCACATTGAATAAGAGTAAAGTGATCTTAAAAAATATGTGTATGAAACAGAGAATGGTCGGAGCCCGTTATGAGGAGTCGAGCTAGGGCAATCGTGCCCTAGCTTTTACAGTCTGATTGTTGAGCTGCACAAGTGTCAAAGGGAGGGGTTGGGCATGTGGGAGCAGAGTGTGGAGCCACAAAAACATAATGGCTTTAGTTGGGTGTGTGGGAGTGGATTTTGGAGCCACAAAAACCTAATGGCTTCAGCTAGGCACAACAATGGCTCAGCAGGAGCCTGTGAAGCCAGTGCTTGGGAAGAGTTACAGTGAAGCAGTAGGGTTGAATCGAATAGGGCAGAAAGCTAAAACACTTGGCAAGGATGTTTTCTCTTAGGATATTGATGCTATGGAAAGGAGCAGGCCTAGAGGGTCTCAAATTATGAATTTTAATGGATGACTAGAGTGTTGCACGGAGCATCCTAAATTGGTAATCCCCTTTGACATGATTGTAGAGGATGTTGAATATTATTCTAAGCACTTGATATACTACAAGTTTTTGGGTTTGAAAGTCTCTTTGTATTTCCTAAAGAGTTGGGTTAGGAGAGTATGGGAATCAGAGGGGGAAATGGAGATTACGATATTAGAAAACAACTACTTTATGGTGTTATTTTCATGCTTGGCTGATCGAAATAGGGTTTTTGAGGGAGGGCCTTACTTTTATAATCAGGTTGGGCTTTTTATTAAACCCTGGCATGTAGGCTTCAATCCTTCTGAGGAACTCCCTAATTGAGTTTCATTGTGGGTTAGGCTTCCCAAATTTCCTATTGAATGTTGTCATGAGGATGTCCTCCAGATGTTAGCATCGACGCTCAGAAGGCCAGTGGGGTCTTTAACACAAACTTTAAGCAAGAAAGTTATGACATTTTCTTGTATCTGTGTAGAAATTGATTTGAGTAAACCATTGCTTGATGCGGTGGAGATGAGTGTAGGGTCATATTCATGGGTGTAACAATTGGACTATGAGACTTTGCCCTTTAGGTGTCGCTTATGCCATGAATACAGACACTTGGTGTGGTGATGCTCGAAGGCAAAGCTAGTGGAGCAGCAACATCCTATGCCTCATACCAGTACTCCAAATGTTGAAACAGGGAAGAAGCTGGGGTTTAGTGAGGGAAAGGATGTGGAAAGCTTTGCTCAAGTGAAGGGTCAAAACCATAATAGAGGCCAAAAGAGGTCCCTTATGGAGTGGTATGAGGATGATTCCTTTAATAGGTTTACTGCCCTAGATGATTTGGGATAACAAGAAGTTAACCCAGGACTATTGAGTGTGGAGCTACTTGGGGAAGGTTTCAGATTGGAAATTAACTTAGCTAATTTTCAGTTGAATCTTCAGGAGGAGTCAGCCTTACCCATGGTTTTGGCAGAGCAAGTAGGAGAATATATGGTGGTGGAAGCAAGGGAGGACCTGAGACAACACATTGAGGATGAGGACCTCAAGGCAAGGATAGTAGTGGCTAAATTGGATAAGCATGGGAAATTTTCCCCTCACTTGGGCATTCTTCAGAAGGAGGGGAAGAAGGGGATGACAAAAAAAGTGTTAAAATGGGGTGCAAAAAGGACATGTATAAAATTAAGATGATTGGGGAGACCTTGGTTGAGTCAGGTGCTATTAAGACCCTTGACTCCCACTTTTTATCTCCATTGAAATGATCATCATTTCATACAATGTAAGGGGCCTAAACAATAGCCCTAGACAAAAGGCTATTCAAGAATTAGTTAGAGGCTAAGTTCCTGATGTTCTTTTTCTATAGGAGATGAAGGTCTTAGTGGATGATTTGATGAGTATTGCACCTAAGATTTGTAGGCAGGGTCTATATCAGTGCATTGGTACTTAAGTGACTTCAGGGGGTGTGGCATGTTTTTGGAACCTATAGAAGATCCAACCAGTGTCCTAGATCTCCTTCAAGTCTTCTCTATCTATGATGGCCATGTGCAATGAGTCAAGGGAATCTGTCCTCTTCTCCAACATCTATGCTCCTACGAACTTCCAAGGTAAACTCCTAGTTTGGAAAAATCTCCACCTTGTGCACCGATTCTTTCCTTACCTGCCTTGGATTGTTAGTGGGGACTTCAATGCTATTCTAGATTTAACTAAGAAAAAAGGAGGTAATGCAAGGCTGGATCCATCTTCTTTATTGCTCTAGGATCATATTGCAGATCTCAACCTGGTGGATATCAAGCCAGGTAATGGACATTTTACCTAGAATAATAGAAGGCTAGGGGACAAGTGCATTACTAAGCGCCTGGATCAGTTCTTGACCTCCTGTTATTGGGTAGGGGGGTTGTGGACATCTAGCATGGAAATACTAGATTGGAGAGGGTTAGACCATTAGCCCATTAAACTGACAATATCTTCAGCCTGTAGTTCGTAGAAACCATCGTTCAAGTTTCATCTTATGTGGTTAAAGGATCTGGACCTAGTTGGGCGTGTGGCAGATTGGTGGAGGAATGGCAGGCTGGCTATTGGGACAACTATGTACACCTTCACTAAGCTTCTACAATTTGCTAAATACCAGCTTAAGAGGTGGAATTGGTAGAGTTTTGGAAATATCTTCCACAAAAAAAAAGAGGCTCAACGGGAGCTGAACGCCATTACTAGAGTCATTAGGGAGGAAGGGATGAATGAGCTCTTACTAAGGGAGGAAGCCAAGGCTCTAAAAATGGTAGAATAATGGGAGCTAAAAGAGGATATTTTTTAGAAATAGAAGGCCAGAATTGACTAGCTCTAGGTAGGGGATAAAAATATTGCCTTCTTTTTTAACTTGGGTTGTGCTAGATAGCATGGTAATGTGATTACTTATTTGGTGGCAGACAACGGGGAGACTATCTCTTTTATGTAGGGGATCCATAATGAAGCTATGTGACATTTTACCTATTTTTTAAGGAAGAAGTATAGGGGGACCAGGCAGAATAGGCTCTGGTCCTTTCCTGCATTCCTTCCTTGGTGACCAGGGACATGCGAGAGCATCTGATGAAGGATATATCTATGGAGGAGTTAAAAATAATTGTTTTCATGATGTCAAAAGGTAAGGCACCTGGCCTAGATGGTTTCCCAATTGAGTTCTATGAATTTTGGGATATCATCAATTTTGACTTATTGGCCATGGTTTAAGAATCTCAGATGAACAAATAAATGCTTTGGGCTATGAACTCCACCTTTCTGGCTCTCATCCCCAAGGGGGAGGGGGCTGATTAGTTGAGTCTTTTTCAGGCCATTTCCCTATGCAATGTTACTTAAAAAATTATTTCTAAGTTGATCATTGAGAGGTTAAAAAAGTGGTTACCTGTGCTTATTTTTGAGGAGCAAGGAGGCTTTGTGGAGGGCAGATAGATTTTGGATGGGGTGGTGGTGGCAATAGAGACTATCCACTCCCTGTTTCATTCTAATGATAAGGCGATGTTTATCAAATTGGATATGTCCAAGGCCTATGATAGAGTTCAGTGGGCTTTCCTCTAGAAGGTCTTGGGTGCCTTCAGTTTTGAGGAGGACTAGATACAGTGGGTTATGAGTTGTGTGAACTCGACCTCCTTATCTATTCTGATCAATGGTGAGTATTCCAATCTCTTTGGGGCTTCCTGCGGGATAAAACAAGGGGATCCTCTATCTCCCTATTTTTTTCTTCTATTGGAAGAGGGTTTGGGTTGGTTGATCAAAAGAAGGGTGGAGGATGGAGCTATTCAGGGTTAACATTGGGGTGGAGGTCTTCTAGTTCAATCCCACCTCTAGTTTGTGGATGATGTGGTACTCATGGGCATGGCTACCATGAGGGAGGTGTTTAACATCTGCAAAAGCTTGGACTTCTTCCTTGTTGCCTCTAGTCAAGTAATTAATGAGGGTAAGTCCTCTATATTTTTCTTTAATACCCCTCTGTCCATACAAAGAAGAGTGGCTCATACCCTTAGGTTTCAAATTGAGAATCTCCCTTTACTATACCTTGGGAATCCAATCTCTATCAGCCAGTAGTCCAAGGAGTCTTGGATGGAAATTTTGGATAAGTTCTGAGATAAAGTGAATCATTGGACCCATCGCTGGTTATCTTTTGCTGGTGGGGTATAGTTGATTCAATCAGTGGTGTAAGCACTCCTTATTTATAGGTGCATGATATAGGTGGCTCTGATGAGCTTTGTTAGGGACCTAGATTCCCTCACAAGATAATTTTTGTGGGCTGGCAATTTGTCTTCTACCAAGTGGAGTCTTATAAAGTGGGAGGCAGTGTGCAGCCCAAAGAGGTATGGCAGTCTGGGATTAAGGCAATCAGTGTTCTCTGGTGTTGCTTTGGTAACCAAATTATATTGGTGCTGGTGTGTGGAGTAGGAGTAGGTTTGGGCCTTTATATTATCCCATAAGTACTTCTTTGGGGTCCCCCAAAAGGACATCCCCCATTATGATTTGTTAGGAAAAGGCTCAGTGATTTGGGTGACCCTCAAGAAAGGGGTTGTGTTGATTAAGAGGGGCCATTTTTGGATTTGCAAGAGTAAGGTAGAAGCTCAGTTTTGGCATGATTCAAGGGATGGTTACCCTCCCCTTCTTATCCAATATCCTTAGCTTCATACTCTAGCCTAGAGGTTTAGTGATGTGGGATGTACAAGGGTGAGTGACTACAAATTTAGGGCCCTTCAGGGGTGGCTATAGGATGCCAAATGAAAGACCCCTAAGGAATGGTTGATTGTTGGCATGGAGGAGGAGTGCACAGAATTGTAGTATATTCTGTCTAGTCATAGCTGCAATGCTCTCATGGATGGTGACGAGTTAGCTTGGTCTCCAAATCTGAAGGGGAAGTATACTATGTCCTCTAGCTATCAAGTGTTGTTATCTCAGCAGTATGAGGGTAGGGAGGAAGTCCAGCGGTGGAAGAAAGTATGGAACAGATTCTCTTAGCCAAAATGTAATTGTTTTATCTAGACTCTGGTTTGGAATAGATGTCTTACCTAGGATAATATCTAGAAGCAGGGCTTTGCTGGCCCTTCTAGGTGCATCCTCTATTATGCTGAGGAGGAGGATTCCTCCCACCTTTTCTTTTTCTACTCTTTCACTATGTAGTTATGGAATTTTTGGTGGGACGCGTGGTGGAGCTAGTGTATTCACACGGAGCCCCTGGCTGATTTATGGGCTAGATTGGGTCAGCCTCCCTCTCTGACCCCATTTATATAGGATGTGTGGTATATGGGCCTCATTTTCTTGTGGTAGGTATGGCTGGAATAGAACCACATGATTTTTTGGGATGAGAAGATGGAGATTCCACAGGTTTGGAATAGAATTAAAGGGATGATCTAGGAGTCTATTGAAGTGAAGAGTGAAGTCAATCTACCATTGATGAGGGGGGATACTGAGATGGTGGATAGGTTTGGTATCCGGGGGCTTTCCCTAGTATTGGTGTGCATCAAGAGGAGTCAATGGGGGAAGCAAAGAGTCCATCAGCCGGGGAAGTGGTTGCCCCTGCCTACTAGTCTCTTGAAAATTAACATGGATGGATCTTCCAGGGGTAACCCAGGACCAGCTGGGATTGGTGGGATCAGTAGGGATTCCTTGGGATTGGTGATTTTCCTTTTTTTGGCATATTAGGGAGTTTAGACCGTTAATCAAATGGAAGGGTAGGCTATCCTCTATGCCCTAAAGTGAGCCTATGCTTTAGGGTGGAGGCAGGTGATCTGTGAAGCAGATTCTCAAGTTCTGATTCATTTGCTCATGGAGAGGAAAATATCTGAGGTTAGCTAGAAACTAGCCATGATAGTTCAATGGATATTGTAGGTTAGTTCTTTAATGGATTCTATTTCTTTTGCCCATATTCTAAGGGAGTGGAATAGGGCAGCAGACTGCTTGGCCAAATGGGCATCAGTTGGAGGGGATGATCATAAGGTGGATGAGTTGGAACATTTGTCTTGTGAGTTGCATCAGGAGCTGTAGTCCATTCTTGCTAATGAGGCAAGTGGTGTTGAGGCGTGAGGCTTTGTATTTGGTTATTCTGGTCTTTGTATGATTTGGTGTATTTGTAATCTGGAGTTTTAAGTATTAATAAAGTTTTTACCCCCTTTTTAAATTTTTTTAAAAAATAATAAGAGTAAAGTATAGGAAGCATATTATTGATACATGTGACACTTAAAATTATCTTCCTTATTGCTCAAAACAATTTCAAATCAAAGTAGTGAAAAACATATCCTTTCCCATTGTTTCTTACCAAATCCCTTTAAAATAAAAAGTGGGAGATTGTGAAAATAGTACATAATATCATTTCATAGATCATGTTTTTAGTACCAATATCATCACTCAATAGACCCTTTGGAGCTATAACCCTTTAAAAGATAAGTGAATGTTCATATTCCTATTTTTAAAGGAAATTTTGATTTAAGTGACATTCAAAAATGCCTTGACCAATTGGAGTTATATTTTTTCTATTAAAAACTTAATCTAACAATAAAAGTGCAAAATTATAATCTTTAAATGATGAAATCCTTATGAAAAATGGTGGGAATTATATTATCTTTGTGATGAGGATGATGAAAATTTATTACTTGACCATGAGGATTCTCTATGTAAAACTTGGGTATAATTTATATATGAAATTAGATAAGAGTAGTAACTTGTGATGGATTATGATAAAAAATTTAAAAATTGTGTAGATTATGCAAGGTTTAGATTTGATAATATAATATTATAATAATGAATTTCATGCCTTATTAATAAAAATTAGCTTACACAACAATGGGAAACACCAAATTATTAAATATCTTGGTCATTAAATTTTTTAAATCCATGAAGACACTTAGTTTACAAGAATAACAAAATAATGAGAGCCCAACTAATATGTATTCAGTATAAAATAATATTTAAAAGGAAAGGGAAGAATAAATTATTATTGGAATTAAATATGGAAATAGGTAATATGGCCAACACCCTCTATTTAAGTCTCCAACAAAGAAGGATTTAGAATATACAGTCCTATAAAAAGACATGTAAATGGTGTGATGGAAAAAAATAAAAAAAGACTCAAATGAAGTGTGTTATGATAGAAAAGTGTTATTGGATTAGTTAAAAAAGGTACACCAAACCCCATAGATAATTTATGTCTAAGATTGTATTCATCATCAACATAAATGTCACTACCTATGTTTTTGATTAATTAAGGTGGCAAACCAGGAGCCAAACCCTATACAGTCAAAAAAGATAGGAAGGCTGGCAAACAAAAGATGCCAGCACTGAACCAACGACATAGCCGAGAAACAAAGTCAGGAGCAAAATAAAACACTAGAAAGACCAGAGTCAGAAAGGATGAAACTACATAACTATAGAATTAACAAGATCCTTAAGATTCTCATTGTCCACATTGTCAACATTCCCTGGATTACCCACCACTTCCAACATAGTCATGTTCAAAAAAATGTTATTTTGAAGGCCTTTAGTGAAGACCTTTTATAGCTTTTGAATGTAAACCTTCAAGGCCCCAATATCTATTTTCCAATCATTCTCATTCTCTGAACCCTCACCAGCTTCTTCTACATGCATCTTCTCCTTATTATCAACAGTTCCCCTAGAATCAACATCCTACTCTTTAGTGACCTCAAAAACTTGAGAAACCTATTTCCCATCAGTGTCCTCTAAAATTTCTTGAATTTCTAGCTCTTCATACCCTAATTACCACCTTGAGCTTCAAACAAGTAACAAGCCCTTAGTTTTGTTTGCACTAAATGCAGATGTGAGGGCTCATTTTACAAAATGGCCCACTGCAGTGACATCTACTTTCATGCTTGAAAATAATTCCCCCTTGGTTTTCATGATGCGAATCTCACACCTCCACCTCATGATACAAGGAATTAATCATGACAATCAAGGAAGTACTAAGGTTATCATTTTCGATGATCTATAATGGCCTTCTCCACGTGGACCACTTTCAAAAGTTATCTTCATCATCAATGTGCATCATTCATGCTCTATCATCTCCTTCTGAATGATCTCTCTAATTTTTGGGGGTATATGAGCCCCTTGTCACCATACCCTCCACCCTGAGAATTGCTGACCAAGGTTGGCACAAGCATCAACGACCCTGTTACCTTCTCTGTAGGTGTGTGAATATTGTGGATGTCTGTAATGATGTCTTTTAGATGGATACTAACATTAGATGCTTTATCAATGGCATCTATGACCAACTTAGAATCTCCCTAAATATTCAAATTTCTAATTCTTAGGGATATAGTGAACTTTAATCCCCAAAGTAAGGCAATAGCTTCAGCCTAGTTATTGCTCTAGAAACCCATGCCACCAGCATAGATAGCAGGCATCCCTCTTTTTTCATTTCTTATCATTCCTCCTCCACTTGCTTTACCACTCAACTTGGATGCCCCATCAAAATTGAGTTTCATCCAATTGGGTTTAGGTGGTATCCATTTAGTATGAAGTCTCTGAAGAATTTTGGAATTATCATGCCCAGGGATAAGGTTTAAAACCTTTCATTTGGCAGCAATTTGACTTTCAAATTCAGATAGGGGTTTTTCCACAACACTAATATGAGCTATTTTAACACTTTCCAAGATGGTCCTAGCAAAGGAGTTAAACACCTGAGCAACATTTATAGCAGTGTCCCTAAAAATTCTATGATTTCGCTCTTTCCATAAAGTCCAGCTCAAGCATGGAAGAGCTTACTTCCATAATTCCTTAATTCAGGGATGTGTGAAGGTTGAGTTACAGCTTATAATTACTTCTTTAAGGTTAGAATTGAAAACCCATTCAATGCCAAAGTTGTTAAGTATTGTGCCCCATAAATCCTAGGTAAACTCACAGTGTATGAATAGGTGTGAAATTGATTCCTCTCTAGAATCACACAGAAAACATTTGTTGACCAAAGTAAACCCCCTCTTTTGAAGGTTGTCTTGATTAAGGATTTTGTTATGGGTAGCAACCCACCAAAACAAGTTAATCTTTGGAATGAGTTTATGATTCCAAACCTTTTTCCATACCTCCTTATTCTAAGCTTCAGGTGTAAGTAGATGATAGGTAGATTTGATAGAGAACGATCCATTCTTATTCGGCCACCAGTATTGTTCATCCTCTTGAGGGAAGAGCGAGATTCTAATCTCCTAAATACATTGCTGGATCTCCTGAATTCTTGGGATAAGCTCAGGCCTGTGCACACAACAATCCAAAAGGTTTTTCTACCTCCTTATCCCATTATTATTTTCCATATAATCACTAACCCTATCACCAAAGAACTGAGTAGTCACTACCTATGTTATAAAAGGGAACAAAAATCATAAATATAGATCCCTACTCCAATGTTTACTCAAAATGAGTGTCTCCTTTTAAACCAAAAGAGGGTAAGAGTAGTGAAAATAACATGTATGAATTTCATTATGAATATTGGTAGTCAAAATAATATGATTTTAGAATATTTCATAAAAAAGTGTAATTTTTCAAGGAAACCTCACCCATAATAATAAAATATTGGTTAGGTGAATCAGAGCACATATATACATGTAATATGATAGTTTTTATTTTCCTATGTAATTAGTTTGTTCATATATTCTATTTGTGACATGGTTCCTCTATAAGTGTGTGATTTTATGCATGGAAAATATTTTACGTAAAAACAATATGATGTATATCAATATATAGTTCATTCTTTCACCACTACTATGGGAAATTAGTTTTAAAAAAATCTAGAAGCAAATCCTCTTAAAATATAGATTTAATTACCAACAATAAGATTTTAATCTTTGACCAACATCAATATGTAGATGTGATTTCTACATCTTAAAATAATAATAATAATATCTAAAAATAAAACAAAAAATAAATGAATGAGAACTAATGACTTATAAATGACCTTAGTTGAGTCTTAAAGAAAATTATAGAATTGTAAATGGATACCTATAGCTTTGGAATCCATATTGTTTAGAGATTTATTTAAGTACATGAAATCGACAACTAAGCTATGTGAATTCTTCATGAAAAATTAGTTATTTATTAATATGTATTGATATATTTGTAAATAAAATATGAAGAGATACATACCCTTATAGACAAATAAAACTTTGAAACATATTATAAAACAAATACATATGCATACGTGGTAAGCTATATTAATTTTTTGTTAGATATTAATTTATTTATGTTAGTCATAAGTGTATTTTAGTTATGTATTTTTTATTATAATAAATTAATTTATTATATATTTTATAAGGTGTCACACCTATTTTGTCCTTTTTTAAGGAATATTAGAGTTACATATTACATACAACTCCCTCCACATTTGTCAAAATTTCCCTTCACATTATAGGTATTATATATATTTATAATATACTAAGAAGGTTGTGAAAGTCTATGATGGGATTATTTGTAATTACCTCTTCATTCTTTTATCTCTATTTAATGAAATATCCTATCTCATTATAAAATAATAGATCTTGAGACACTTTCTTATAGATTTAGGTCAAATCTCTTTTTCATTCTCTTTTTTTGTATGAATATTATAATTTGAGAATAACATTATTGAAAGCCTTATTAATAACATGAGGGGTTTTATTCCATTGATTCAATTTCCCCACTTGTCAAATCTTATCACACATTTGTGACTTCTTAATTTTGAGGTAACATTATTCCTGTGTACATTCAGTATTTATATTTTAAATTATATTTTGTACCAATCTTGGCAAACATTCTAATATTTTTCATATCTTTGTCTCTCATCAAATTAATTTGGTAGTTTCGGAAAAATAAATGTATGGAAGTTGTTCAAAGTTCTAAGTAAAATGGGATAATATATTCAAGGTCTTAGTATATATTTCCCAATAATTTAATAAACTACTGAGATAGAAATGAGGCTTAATAAAAAAATAGAGGTTTTAAAAAGTAGAACATAAAAATAGGACTAATGTTATTCAATTAATATCAAAATATATTTTAAATGGAATGGATGAAAATAAAATAGCCTTAATAGTAATAATAAAAATAAGAACTAGGAAAAACACCATCAATTGAAGATTAGATTAAATAATTATATACAAGATAAAATCCACAAAAATAGAGGAAAATTGGTGTGATACACACAAGATAAAGTGAAATTTAAATTAAAAATTGTGTAGTATAAAATAATTATTGGTTAAAATAAAAACCCTCAATTAATTGATGAATTTGAATTAAAGTAACATTGTTAATATCAACAATCAATAGCACCACCTATGCCATACAAGGGAAATCATATCATATAATATAATCCCTACTCCATTATTTTAAAAAAATGAGTTTATCATTCCAAATGAGAGGATGAGTGTTTCAAACACTCCTAATTATGGGTGAAGGGAGAAATATGAATTTCATTATGGATATGGATTTTAGAATATTTTTTTACAAGATCTCATATAAAGGTTGAATCTATGAAAGACACCTCACCCATGTTGGTAGAAAATCATTTATAAAGTATCAATGGAAGTACCAAAGTATGTGTAAAGTTAGACAATGAAGAATGGAGGTAGAAGAAGATAAAATCATTGAAAGTAGAATAATGAAAAATAATAGGACTATTTAAAATTAACATTAAACAATGATTAATAAATAAAGGATAATTTGATGCTAAGATAAAATGAACCATATGCTAACCAAAACATAGTATGATGAGAAATATGAAAATTAGGTCAATGATGAAAAATACTTGTGCTAATTGAAAATTAGTTTTGAAAGATAGAGGTTTAGAACAACTCATTAACTAGATAATAATTTATTTCTTTGTTGTTGTATGGAATAGGTTTCATTTTTAGATTAATAATAAATGCTTGAGTATCTAGAGTAAAATAATTCATGTGTGATGTGTGATGCCCATAAGTTGGAGATGAAAAGATATATTTTAAGGGATTGTTAAAAAGATATTTATGGTATGAATGGATAGTTATATGGTATAATATAGTTTGGGGATAATTGGATTTATATTGGTTTAAAGTGTTGGAAAGTAAATTTAGGAGAAATATGGAAGTTTAAAATACTCATTTTCCCCTTCAATAAGGGAGACACCATTTTTTTAATAAGTATGCATATACTAATATAAATGGATATTTAAAATTCTAAATGATTTATATAGTTATATTTGAATGATTATTTATATTGCTTTACTATAGATTAAGGTCTAGTATAATATTATTTTATTTTATAATATATATAGTAGTTACATGGCTTAGTATTATAATGCATGATGTATTTATGCATGCCATGTGATTCAAGTTAGAGAATTGTTGCTACATGTTTTATAGGGATACATGTAGGATGTATTTATTAAGAATTAAAATAATTGAAAACTTGATTAAAAAAATAGTCTCCAAACCCTTTGTAGCTAGATGTTTTATAGGGATACATGTAGGATGTATTTATTAACAATTAAAATAATTGAAAACTTGATTTAAAAAAAAAAAAGTCTCCAAACCCTCCCATGAATTTTATCACATAGCTAAACTACACTTGGGATTTAACATGCTTTGGGTTAGATGCCATTTTAAAAGATAACATATTTAAATTTTAAAAAATAACATGTTTTAGTTTGGTAAGGTATCCATTTAAATTTTTATGGTATGATTAGAAGCACATATGGTTAGGAATAATAATCACAATATTTTGGTTTCATTATTTTGAATCGTAGGAAGGTTTTTTTTTTTTTTTTTTTTTTTTTTTAAGATTTTCTAAACATATAAAATTGAGAGATGATGGGAACAAAATTAATTGAAAATAGATATTTATTTAGGATATTTTTATTGGATTTATAATTTTGATGTGTCTTTTTATTTATAGATATAATGTAGAATATTTTGTGAATATGTTTGTACTTAGAAAATAGAAGTTGTTCTGAGTTAATATAGCCATCAAAATATCTTGTAGATGATGGATTTGTCAAAAAATTTAAATAATGATAATTAAAACCAACCATAAAATAATTTATTGAGAGGCATATTTATTAATAATATTATGTGATAATGGAACATACATTAAAATATTTAATGTTTGGTGTTGTGATCATAGAATTTGAATGCACATAAAATAATTTTGATTTAAGGTAGTTAGCAAATTAGTACTCTGAGATATGTTATACATGTTAAATATGGGTGGGATAGGAAAAACATAAGATGTTAAATGATGGATAGATTATATTTTTTTTTAATCTAAGATAATTTATATATTTTGCACTCAGTTTTAGGAGTAAATTTAGTGGTTGGGGTTATAAAGGGAGTGTTAGGATGAAAACAAGTAAGCATCAAGGTATAAGTTTGATTGGGTTCTCAAATTATTTTGAGCACTAGATTGGATGAATATGACATGTTAATGAGATAATATATTATTAATTCAATGTGATTATATCACATAAAATAACCACTAAGTATTGGAGGATATTGAATTAAATGTCAATAATTGTTTTTTTTTTTTTTTTGATATCATAAGGACTATATATATATATATATATATATATATATATATTTCATGTTGATTTCAGTAGGATAATTTAGAGTTACAAGGTGGAGAAAAAAATCTTGGGTCTATGAGTGCCAAAGGATTGATATCCCTTATGTGCCATAGAGGGAAGGATGTTTTATTAATTTTTTTGATAATAAGTTATATTTTTCATTAATAACTATCATAGAAAATATCTTTTTTTTCCAAAATATTCTTTGTTTCTCATTAATTGTCTTTAAATATATTTTTAATTATTTATTCACTTTCTTTGATTTTTATAGAATATTCAATCTTGACATCCAATCTTTCAATAATGTCAAACAAGATTATTTGAATCTAACTTTTATTTAAATTTTATTTTTATCTATGTTTTCTCATTCAAATCAAAATAAGTTCAATGATACCTAAATATTTGATATGTTCACTTATGCTCTGAGATGTGAGACCAACCTTGAGGTCATAAATCATTAACCTACCTACCATGAATTTTCCATTAATGAATTTATTAAACTCAAATCTTTTACATCCATGTTAACGTTTAACATTCCTTCCTCTAAGAATCTTCCTTTCATTTCAATAATAGTTAAAATTCTCTTAGTGATAATGTATCTCATACCCATGAAATAAAAAAGATAAGAGAATTTCCTCCAAAACAAATGTCATAAAAAAGAAAGGAAAAAAATCAAGGAAAGAGATAATTGTAAAATTTTTACAATGATTATAAACGTTAATCCTATCATAAAATTAAGGACCACACCATTAAGGATTAAAAGGCCTAAAAATGTGAATAATGTAAAGAGGAGAAACCTAGAAAACTCACCACTCTTTAGGATTAATCATAAGTTTATGTATTTAAGGATCCTTTTCATTATCATGAAATGAAAAAAAAAAAATTAGAGAGATAAAGGAAGAAAGAGATACACTTGATCATGATCCTCTCATTCTTTGAATTTCAAGTAATTTAATGAACTGTATGATGAACCAAAAAATAAAGCCATCATTTTTTGGCATCATTAAGTTTAAATATAGTCTTAAATGTGAGTGTTTTTTTCACTACACACTTAATTCATATAATCAACCTCCCTAAAGATAAAATATAACTAAATTTTTTTTCAATTAATATTGAAAATAATTCTCAAGTCTAATTGGATTTTAGATGAAATATTTTAAATTATTAGAATTCAACCATATTCCATCATTATGAGATTCAATCCATGTATACTAGAATATTCTTTTGTAAAATTATACATATTTTACTGTATCAATGAACCCTCATTCTCAATGTATTTGGTATGTGTATTTATATTATATTTTGGGTTTTTTACACCTCATGCACTAAGTTAAGATCCTTTCATGCGTTTTAATCTATAATTACTCCATAATCATAACATTATTTTAAATTTATCTCACATCCACGTTGACATTTTTAGTACCTTTAAAAATGCATCATATAAGAGAGAAACCATGAACACCATGCCTCTATGTTTGTTCTAGGGTCTACATATCAATTATGAAAATATATAAAAATATATTCATAACTATGTTTGTTTATCAATGTCACCATAGTTTAACCTATGGGTAATTTCAAGTTCAAGATTAAGGCTAAAAAGGCTGAATTTATTATTTTTGAAATTTATCTATCATACAACTTCTTTCTTCATCAAATCTAAATAATTATTGTAATTTTTTCCCTTAAAAACCACTTTTTGTATAGTATAATTTGAGAATAAAGGTGAGATTCATGTTATAAAAGCATATACTTACCATTAGTTAGAAATAAATAAAGAAACCATAACTAAGTATGATAATATTACCATTTTCACATAGTATTCATTAACCAATACCTAATTTTTCAAAGATATCATGATTTTCACCTATTTATTCTAATAAGGCATTTGAAAATCCTGATGAAATTTCATTACTCTAAGTAATATCAACAATACATTATTATATCATGTTATACTTCCTCTTCCCTTGTATACCCCATGACCCTTATTTAAAAATATATTATAGGATATCTCCCTCTTTTAAATAAATTCAACTCCTTCTAACAGTAAGAATGGTAATGTACCATTAAATATAGTTAACACCTCAATTTAAGGAATATTTTTCCATAGAAGGTTCCATTGACCATTTTCTAATCCAACTTGATACTAAACACATATTTGATGAGTGATATTAATTTACAAAACTCATTAGGACATCTCATAAAGATCACATCCATATTCATCATTATATTTAACCCTTAAATTATATTTAGTATTTTATATAAATTGTACTCATACCTTATTTTGATTATAAGTATTTTAAATTAATATTAACTTAAACAAGAACTTACTTAAATCTACGATTGCTTAAAATATGGAAATTAATTTATGGTTGAGGAAACCATTTGTACCAACATATTTAATAAATAAAAAATAAATTATAAATACATTAATCCTCTCTGATGAATATTGGGACCCAATAATTTATATTAATCATGAATATTATGATGTGGTCACTTGGGAATATGCACATACACAAGAAATATATTTTCTACTTGTGATCCAAGTAAAAATGACTAATAATAATTTACATTACATCCATCAATAGTAACATCTCCAAACTAATGATATCTAAACTCATTAAATAATATATTTAAAATTTCATCCATGTTAGCTTCATCAAAGAAATTAACTACATCATATATGTGTCTAATATTTTGTATGTAACAAAAAATGGTAATTGTGTTTACATTTATTTCACTAATATCAACTTCAATTTTTCAAAATAAATTTTTAAAATGTCTTTTATTAACATCATTTTCAATACCATTTTTGTTTTTGAGATGCTTTCTCTCATTCATGGTTTAAAAAGGCTCACTTACAATTGTATTTCATCCAAAAACTAGAAAACAAATATGATCTCTAACCTCAAGCTACAATATTTTATGTCATCATTCCATTTGGTATGAAAAAAAAACCATTTTTAATTAACAATGAACTATGTGTCACATTTTTCATGCCTTATTCCCAATATCATATAAAGTTATTGGATCAATATTCTAGGAAATTCATGAAAACATAACAATAATGTGTGATATTTGAGATTTAACTTCAATAGGATCTAATTTTTTTATATTTTCTTAAATTATTATTTTTATTCTTTGATGTCTTTAAAATAAAACCTTTGGGTTTCAAATCATATTATTTATCCATAAAAAAATATCTCAATAATATCAAGGTGATCATGAGAATTTCTCTTGTTCTTAATATCAATAAACTTAATTATTTCATAACAAAATTAGAATTCATTATAAATATACCTTGCATTCAAGGATTTCATACTCATTATTCAATTCCCTTGGGTCATCATGACCGATGTGAAAGGTAAATAATAAAAATTATACACCTCTATCATTGATTATAAAATTGGGGGTTAATTTTCAAAAATGAAAATAACTCCTCAAGAGATAATCATTTA
This sequence comes from Torreya grandis, assembly GCA_037957365.1. Classification (NCBI taxonomy): domain Eukaryota; kingdom Viridiplantae; phylum Streptophyta; class Pinopsida; order Cupressales; family Taxaceae; genus Torreya; species Torreya grandis. The sequence goes on from JARHVA010004610.1 coordinate 983,522, forward strand.
TTATATCTCAAAAACCTTGATTAACTACAAAATAAACTAATTTAAACTAAAAATTAGTTTATAAATGATTTTTTTATCTCATACACTATAGTTTGGAAAAAAACCACCAAAATCATCATCCAATAAAAACCTCTTCACTACCTATCAAGTAAGAAAATGTTTTCCATAAAAACTTCAAAGTGGATTATGCTCTTTGAAAAATTAAATCTCAATATTTTTAGTGATAAATGTATTAATGGTTTATCCATAGCTTAAAAACTCATCAATAAGTCAGTTTACAATGAGTCACAAAATAATATTAATGATTACTTTATTAAATAAATGATCTACTTTTAAGATCACATCAATTTTTCTTTTTAATGACACCAAGTCTTATCCAAATATTTCATCATTCAATTGATGTTATGGCATTATAAATATTTATATACAGTATAATTATTAGAGGATCACTTTTTAATATAGGTCTTAATAATTTTCTTATGAAATGTGTCATTTCATAAGAACATTCAACATGTGCTCAAACATTATTATTGTAGCATGTTTTAAGGTTACTTTAGTGACCAATTTACAACCAAAAACATCATTAGAATTTTGTATCATTGGAACAATATAATCAAGGATGATCATGTTGACTATGGAAATAAATTAAATCAATGTAGAATTCATTATGGTATTATCCATAATTTTTCTACCTCTTTTCACTCAATATTTACTATTTAGAATTTATCAACTTAAGATATTGACTTTTTTTGGGATTTAAATTATCTTGCCTCTTTATATTATCATTGGTAGATAATCAATGGTAGATAACAAATTATGATATTAGATAATCATTGGTAAATAATACAAATTATTTTAAAATATCTTTTGCATGCTTCCTTTTAAGTTCACTAATAAGATGACTAAAAAGGATGAAGTAGATCCTAAATGGTTTATTCCCTTCATTATCATTTTAAACTTATAAAATAGTGCCTAAAAAATTTTAAAATTAAAACATCAACCCATTAAAAAACTAATCAATTGGTTCCACCTCATGATAACTATGTATTAAGGTTATGTTTTATCTTATATTTAGTGGTCTAATCAAGATATAATTTGAGATCAACTCAGATTATATAATCTATATCTAAATTAATAAAATATGAATGTAATTAGTATTGTATGATTAATTTATTTCACTTTATTATTTATAGAAATTTTAAATAAGATAGGTTTACTATCTTTTTTTAGTTTTATTTTGTTCTATGACAATGTACAGTCATTATAAGTGTTCTAGAATGGGTTTATGGTCACTCAAATTAAAAAAATGACTCCCATAACCTTATAGGATGTATATGATCATTCCTAGATGCCTATGGTAACTAGATCCATCTCATCTCTACCATATTTTCCTTATAAAAAGTGTTATACTATTCAACAAAATATCATATGCTTTCCTATAAATAGTTATTATGTATGATTCAGATCATTGATATTATGTGTACATTCGCTTCCTTTATCTTATAACCCTAATTATACTTTCAACCTTTTACTCATTAATATAATATGGGGTTCATAAACCTAGATAAATGTATGGATTCTATTATAGTTCATCATCCCTATAATTGATCATTAAATGAGAGATATAATATAATCTAATAAGATCAAGGGGATTGAATTAGTGAATGCAAACTCATTGGTCACCCATTAGCTCTTCACCTTTAGCTATAATCCTTGTTAAGTGGTAAATATATGCCTATGTTCTAAAATTTTAAGAGGGTCAAACCACATATGTTTCTCCCACCTAAGTATGTTCTCAATAATGATCTTATAGCATGCAGTGTAATCATATTTGGATTCCAATACTTGACAACCTCTGATTTTGACCTTCAAATAGTATTTAATTTTTTCTTTATGGCTATTCCTTTAATGGTTTTTATATATTGATACTTTATGGTAGTTATTCAATTATGTGAAAATGTATTCTTCAATGTGAAAGTACTTATTTAGGTAGTACTTGATAGGATTAGGCTTAGGTTTGATATGTTTATAAATATGTCTACTTGGATAATTTATCTATGAATCAACATGTAAAACATGTTGTCTAAACCAAAGAAAGAGTTAAAATTATATAAAATAGCCTTTAGAGATCATATACATGGGTCTAACCAAATTATATGGCTATATTAATTGGATCCATCTAAATATTACATGATCCATTCAAAAAATAAGAAAAAATGATCTAGGATCAGGTGACAATATCCTTAATATGACTAGTTATTTTGGTAGAGGACATGAAACTATTTTATATGTAGTATAAAAAATTTGTAAGGTTAATCCCATAGTTAAGTGAATGGATATGATATATTATGATCAAATTCACAAGTAATGTATAATAAGCTTTGGTCAAAACTAAAAGTATAAAGTAAGTAATAAAACATTTGTGTTAGCATTTGTACCCCTTTCAATATATATTTAAAGTGCTAGCATAGAAGGATAAAATGATAAATTTGGTACCTAAGTATAACCATGGTGGCTATCCTTAGGTACATAAAAATTATTTATATTATTTTATGTGCAACCTATAATAAAACATGTATAAACAAGTGTCCACTTATGAGATAAAATTTGAAGTAATATATGAAAACATTTGAAAGTTAAAAATCAAGAAATAAATACACCCACAGGTACATGAACTAAGCTTACATATAGAATCATTGGATAATGAGGTGTTTATATACCAAGGAAAAATCATAGTTTGGGAGAAATAGTACCCAACCCTCATTAGATATGGATAACTGCTTATAAGTTAAGTAACTTAGAACCTCAACCATACTACTCATTAAGTTTTTGAAGAATAGGACACAAAAAATGTGCCAATAAATATGAATAAACATGAGTATTCTTGAGTAAGTTTGATTAATTTTTGAATCATCCATTACATTGGATTTTATATTCAATGCAATAATTCCTAAGAACACCTGATTCAGTCTAACTAATTAGAATCACATAATAGTTCTCTTAATTTAAGTAAACCTAATTTATCTTAAGTTAGTATGAGTAAATATAAATAATATAATGACATAATCTATCACTTAATCTACTGCCAATATAAAAAATCTATGCATTGTGATTCATATAACATGTTCCATAATATAATAATATTTGTGAATTGCCACTCATAATATTTTAGCATGTTTACATATGCCCCTAAAATCTATGTCAATCTATACTACTTTTTGTAAACCTATAATAATATGTGTAAACCTATGCCAATATGAAATTATATGTGACCAAAAATTGAATTTTATCTATGAAGTATTAAGTCTCTAAGACATGCCCACTATGTATGCCTTTATTTTTAAGTGAGGGATGTAGCCTAAAAATTACTTATCTCAAAATAAAATATTTACATGTATCATGTTATTTAGAAAAATATGTAGTCATGTAGATCTCATGTTAAAAACATTATATTATGTTATCATACTAATATTCAATCACCTTAGTATTAATGAAACATGTAATTTAAGGTATATAAAAATCATGTCAATATAGATATAAAAATGAGATATGTATTAAAATTCATCATACTAATGATCATATAAGCACTAATTAATAATCATGGAAAAGATGAATGATATGTATCATGATACTAAACATAAAAAATAATAATGTGTGATATAAATTTCAAAATAAATAGATCTGTAGATAATCCTAGAGGTATCTAAATATAGTCACACATAATGCCATGGCCATGAAACACACAATAAATCATAGAAACGTGATTAATAACACACAATGACACACAAAGTAAAAGTCACATAGAGAAATATTTGATTATATAATAACTCATTTAATGAAAAACTAGTGTCACATAGGATCACAAAGAAATATTTAAACATAAAATTAGTTACATAATAAACCCATATTGTCACACAAAGTCATAGAGAGATTAAAAAAGAAAAGGAGTCATAAAATGAACACCCAATGTCATGAAGAGTAAGATGCACACAATGTAATAAAAAATCAAGGATTAGATAATGTAACACACAAAAACATAAAAAAAATACATATAAAACATAAGGTTAATCTACACAATCAATTCATTTTTTCATCACACATTAAAGTATGGTATCCATAAAACATGCATTTTAAATGGTATACGTAATAGATAACTATGTTTGTTTTTTTAAATATCTCAATATTATCAATGGAAAGGTCATAGAAATATAGAACTTATGAAGGTATACCAAAATGTCACAGTATAAGGAGTCCCCAGTGTATGACCTTTATTTTTTGGGTGAAGGAATTTATTGCATATAGCTTTTCATGTCTTATATAACTTGTATTACCTGCATCCCACTCATGTATATCATGTAACATGTATGAATAAATAAAATTGATATATAATCTACCAATTTATGATAAATCATAAATAAACCATGTAAAATAGCAACACATATCATCTATAGGTCATGGTTTTCTATTACATTGAATATTTCAATATTTTTATATTATTTAATATTTTTTATGTTTTCTTAGATTTTAACATGTGAAACCAACATAAGTGTATGATGTTCATAGAGTTTTTCATAAATTTTACTTTAGGTGAATCTAATTGATAAATCCATATGCCCAATATATTTTTTTATTGAAAATGGTCCTAGCCAATTTGGTTTGAAATTTCCTTTGGTTTATTTATCTAGATTGATATTTTTTAAATCTATTTCAAGACTAACTTTATTTAAGTAATTTTAAATTTAGTGATCTAAATAAGCCAAAACACTGAGCCTAATCATAATATATAGTATATGTATAGTTTATACAAACTAATTATAAAAATAAAGTATAAATAATTCATTTTAATTTTATATTTATTTAAATGACCTAAAATATGGGGTACTTGGATGTTTTAAGATTTTTATAGGTATGTTTTAGTGTACACTCATCAAAAATTCTTTGCATGAGATATGTATTGACTTAGTTAAGGAAAAAAATTGTGATACTTGATGGGATGAGTTTATTTCTAGTTACACACTTGTGGTAGATAAATTTAAAAATGATCTGCCAAATAAAATTAATACATGCATAATTATATTAAAGTTTGTATTTATGTACTTACATCTATAAATAGATCATATATATTCATTTATGCATACCTACATGAATATTGGTTTTTTCATTCTATTTTCCTTAAAACCTTAGCTTATACATTAATACCAATATAAGCTATAAAAATGGGTTATAAATTATGGTTTGAGTAGAGATAAACCACCCCATAATAATTTGATAAAAACTACCTATGTTTTAATACTTTGAAGAGGGATCAAATTACACATAATTATCCCACCTACCTGAGTTTGTGCAATCAATGTAACACCATCATGCTATAAAATATTGTGTATGGATTTAAAAACTTGAAAACATATGATTTATACCTTTAATATTAATATTTGTATTAGGACTTGATAATTTGAGGCATTTAATATTTTAAAACTTTATGGTAGTTTCTCTCAATTTGTAGAATTTTTGTAGTGATACATATGTGCTTACTAGCTAGATATAGGCTTAGTATAGCCTTATATGAATAAGGCAATATTTAGGTCATTTACCTTTGAACCAACACATGAAAAATATATACCAACCCATATGAATGATTTTAATATATAAAAATAGACATTAAAGGGTGTGTAAATGAATCTGGCTAGTGCTAGCACTGGTAACCATATACATCTAAATAATGCTAGAGGTATTTATAAAGTAAGAAATAATTATATGAGATTAGGAAAAAAATTAATTAATATAATGAGATGTTTAGGTTTAAACTAGTGAAATCTTGTGTATAATTAATGAAAATTTAGGAAGATTGATCACATGGATTTTAAAATTATTAGGATAGAGTGTGAGAAAGATCAAGTTGTGTATATAGAATTAATGTATACTAAATATTTGTCAAAAATTATATTTTCAAGTGTTTAATACCAAATATTAGTATCTAAAATTGGCCTAATTTTATTATATTAATGGAAGTGATAGAGTAAAATTCTAGAAGGTGGTTCCTTATTATAATTGTGGTAGGTGTGCTCATGTAGGTGATGAGTGTTGTACTTGATCCATGAAAAACCTATAATGAAATATGTAAAAATCAATTTTCCCTTATGATATAAAATTTGAAGCATAAAATTGAAAAAATTTAAATTCAAATAATAAGCAATTAATACACTTATATGCATGAGAACATAGTTTCCTTCTAGTGATAGTGGATATTGGGGAAATTATGCCTCTTAGAGATGTTTGTGTAAAAACAAAAATTTTGGATGAATATGCCATAACCCTCATTTTATATGGAGAGGTTTGTATAATTCAAGTCACATATAACCCCAAAAATTCTACTCATTATGCTTTAATTTGGAGAATGGTAGCCACCATGGGTTCAAATAAATATGAGAATCTAAGAATATAATTAACTTTAAAGAATCATCCAATTTAGAGGAAATTTATAATTTAATCTAAGAATATAATTTCAAATGAGAATAATAAGAGTAAATAATTTTTTATAATGCATCACATATGCCACGATATAGTAACCTTTTATAATATTAGTCATATAATTTATGCCAAAATATCATAATATTTAAATACTATTCACATATGATCCCAATATAATAACATGTGTAATCTAGGTTATGTAATCTAAGTAATAATATCATATAATTATTGAAATGTCACTTATAATCATATAAAATATCTCACATATGCCTTACATATACCCTTAATTTGTGTCAAATATATCACAATCTATTTAAAAATTATAATAACCTACATAATTACAATAACCTAAATAAATATATAATAATTTGTACCAAAACTATGAACATATTTATGGAAAAGATTTACTATGTAATAAAAACCTTGTGTATGCCCTTATTTTTAGGTGAGGTATGTAGCCTAAAAATTAATCATCTTAAAATAAAATATTTTTATGCATCATGTTATATATAAAAATATGTGAGAATGTAAAACATTTACTAACATGATTAAATTATTTCATAATAGTAAGATTAGATCATTTTAATACACATGAAACATGTATCCTAAGGTACAAAAGTGTCGTTTCTATATATATATATATATATATATATATATATATATATATATATGAATGATATATGAAGGATTGATTAAAAATGGAATTTATCTTATAAATATTGAGTGATAACTATTTATAAGATGTATGATATGTATCATGTCACCACACATGAGTATAATAATGCATGATATGGATCATGACACTACATGCTCAGTAGAAAATCCCAAATGTGTCCACACATAGAAAAATAATTCACATAATCACATATAATTTCATGGTAATGACACACACATAGAGTAAAATAGAGTAAAGAGTCACACAATGAAGACTCAATGTCATGAAAATTAAGAATCATGCATATACAAAGTAACACAATGAACATGAAAAGTAAGAGACACATATAAAAATAATAAAAAAATAAAATGATGCATAAAATCATCACCCAATTTCACATATATTCATAGTTAAATAGATAAATATTCAAAAAAATCAATGTATAATCAAGTATCATAACATGTAATACACAACAATGTCAAAAAATCATAGAATAAGTAGTGAAACAATAAATGTGTTATATCATCATATATATAAAAATATATTATTTTGAAATAAAACATAATATTATGATTAAAATTAATCCATGTGTATATATCAATATGATCAATGGACTAGTCAAATAAAGTTGCACCCCTAATGTAATCATGCCCCCAATGTAGGAAAGTTAGCTCTTGGGTGTATTATATTACCACATCTTTATGTCCATGTCATATATAACATGTATGTCCTATCATCACTCATTTTTTGAGAAGTTTTGTCCTTGATGTCAAAGTTAATGTTGATGTCATTTGATGTCAATATTGATGTCATTAATGTTAAGGTGTGTCTGGTAAAGATACATGGTGAGTGGTTTGTGAGATATGAACCATGTGACAAGAGAGAATTTGAAGGAAACCTAATGTATCTATATTAAAAGATAATTTTAATTAAACCTAATGATTCATCTGAGGTTTATTTCAAGATTCAAATCAAGGTAAACATGTTTTGAGTACTAGTCTTTGAGTACAAGTATCTTAAGAAGCCTAGTCATAAAAACCATAGGCATATCATGAGCATGTGCTTAATGAGAATGGAGAGGGATGTAAATAAGTGTGATATTGTATAAATATAATTTAATTCATGTGAAAAAGGTTTATAATAATCAATTATTGTTTCAAGGTTAGTTGTCAAGTATCAAATGCTTGAGAAGCCTAGTCATGACACTAGTCATCGCATATAAAGTCCTAGTGAGAAGGTTTGAGCATGGTGGTTAGGTGATATAGATGAAAAAAGGAATAATAGGTTGTATTATGTTTATTTAACATGAATTTTAGGAATTAGAACACTCATGAGAGTATAATAGTGATCTTACAAGGGTAGGACCTATAGACCTAGAATCTAACTCGACAAATCCTAGACCTTGCTTGACCTAATGAGGTGTCATCAAGTATTTTCAAGGAATATTAATAATTTATGGTAGTTTTTGAGAATGGTAATAGGTTTTATGAAATTTATATTATGTTTTTACATCTTTTACAGTGGATTGAAGTTTAGTCTGAAGGCCTAATGTGATTTGTAGGTCAAAGCCTAGATAACAAAGAGAGAGATAATGGTCAGATGGGGTATCAGGATTGGTTTCCAAGGTGAGTGTGTGTATGTGATAATTTATAGAAGTATTTAATGTTTTTTAAAGTATGTTTATAAATTTTTAGGTAAAAATTTAAATTTAAGGGAAGAAAAAGCATTTTGATGTCTCTCATATGCACATAATGAAGGGTTTTCAACCTGAGAAGGACTTTCAAGTGTTCATTAGCATGTGTAACCTCTAAATGGGAACCTGATATATTGAGGAGATATGATAAAGGGTCCTATATAATATCTCCATGAATTATTTTTGTAAATAAGGGGCAGTCCTTTATGAACAATCATTAACACCAAAAATAGTGTTAACCCTCTCCAAAACCCTAATAATGACTTGATGTGGAAGCTATTATTAAAAATAGCCTATAATATATTGGTATGTATATATAAGTGGTTTTAGGTTATATTAAAATCTCCCATTCACTTATATGTATGATTATTTTGTAAGATGACTTAGTAGACCATACAAAAAAGGCCTTGTTTCTTAGATATTTGTTGTAATAGTCACAGTTGACCAAGTCAAAGTTGATAAATAGATGGAAGAAAAATATTTAGATTGGAATTTAATGTAAATGGTGGTTTTTTATCAGGTTATATCCCTCATGTTTGATAAGATATTCATACAATTTGACATATTGCTAAAAGGCCTAATGATGCAAATAGTGAGAAAACCCAAGTAGAAGTGAGAAGGTCATTAGGGATGTGTCATCATGGATTAGGGATGAATCCAAGTACATGGAGAGGTTTTTAAATAATTTTAATACATGATAATTGTTTATATATATTTTTTAGGTTAGTGGATATGATGAAAATGTTACTTATAAGTTGACTTGTCTAGTGCAGATGAGATAGTAAAGGTACAAGTTCATGAGATTGGTCTACAAGACAAATATTATCATTTGAGTGTATATATATATATATATATATATATTAATGGTATAAGTATCACATATTATAATCCACATGCATCAATTGTATCTGAAAGTTGTTTTACATGTGTTGAAGTTTAAAATCACCATGACTGGTCTTCAAGGAAAACTAGCAATTCAAGGTAAGGAAGTTTCAATGATGAGTTTGAGGATTTATGAATTGAGATAAATCATCCAATTATTATTATTATTATTTTTGGTACATGTATTTTATATCCATTCTTTTAATAAGGTTCAATAGCTAGTGAAATTGATTTAAATGGTAAAGCCAAAATGAGTTGTTGGTTCATGTTTGACTGTGTGTACTAAAGATAAAAGATTTGTCTACAAGAAAGAAAAATAATTGACATTATACCTTGTTATATTTATAATTTATAATTATGTGTGTGTGTGTGTGTATGTGTGTGTGTGTGTGTGTGTGTGTGTGTGTGTGTGTGTGTGTGTGTGTGTGTGTGTGTGTGTGTGTGTGTGTGTGTGTGTGTGTGTGTGTGTGTGTAAAATAATCTATTTAATGTGTCATAGGTCATGTTAATTGTACTTTTAGGTGTTTAAGATCAAGTTATTCATGACTAGGTTTTGGAGTGTTCTGGCAGTTTTGAGTGAGTTATTTGTAGGGAACCGTTTGAGCCTGTATACCATGAGTTGTGAATTATAAATCACATGGTAATGAAAATGTGGTATTTTATATTCTATATATTTTATTTTTTCCATATTTATTTTGAAAAACTATGTTTATGCTTCATCTCTTCAAGATAGACTTTCTAGGTATGCAAAGGCCTAATTGTGAATAATGCTAATGGTATGCTTCAAGTGGTGGTTGAAGCTAAAAGGTATTATGTAGACTAGATAAGAATATAATGGCTATATTTGAGTGTTATATGATATTTTATTTCCATGTGATTTGTTTTAATGTGTTCCAATGAAGGCATAGTGTAACATGTCCTAAATAGACATAATGGGATTAGGTCTCCATGAGACCTAAAGGTGAGATAAGACATAATTGAGGTAGGTCAGACATAAATGGACTAAAATAACATTTGATACATTTATATGAGATGTAATATGATCTATTACATGTATTACATAATAATTTAAGGGTGTTTGTCTTACTAAAAAGGATATGAACAAGAGACTTGTATAAATACAAGGCAATTTTAGACCTATGTGTGAGTGATGAGTGAAAGCAAATGAAATAGAACATTGGTGAGAAAAATAAGGTATTTTAGAAAATAATAGGTTTGTATATTAATTTTTATGAAGTTTTTATATATATTTTTATATGAAAATCAAGGTCATATGACCTAATCAAGTCAAGAAGAGGGCTAATTGAGTGAAGAAGCTATAAGGTAGTTTGAGAGGGCTAAGAGTATGAATAATTGAATAAGTGGTCATAATTATTTGTTTAAGAAATAGGGTGTAATATAGGTTATAAAATATACTAGGTGGATAATTTGGTGCTAATTCATCTAAGGGGTTGGTACCTCCTTCCAAGTGGGTGCTTGTTAAAACCTAGTTGAGTTGGTGCTTAGCTAGTTGGGGTTGACGTTTCATTTGAAGTGGGTACTTCACTAAATTTGATGTTTGTATTATATGATTATAGTCCATTTTCATATTTTATTTATTTTTATTTCCCTTTAGGGTTTCCCACATATATGATGTGTTGACTTGTGAAATATTTTTCCATGCTTATATAGTTATGCATTGCTTGATCTATATGTTGATTATTGCTTAAGTGGAATTGATAATAAATTTTTTGAAGACTAATTCAACCATCCTCCCTCTTATTAATTTTTATTCAAAAAATTTTTATCATATACCTAAAGGAGATCCTATAAGAAAAACTAGGTATAAAAGCCTTAAAAAGATCCTATAAGCAAGGATAGCTAGTCAACAAGCTCAAGGTGGTTTCTCTACCAATAAGGATCCATTATTAAATGGATCTAATTATGCATTTTGAAACATCATGATGAATATGTATTTGATGTCTCAATTTAATTTGGTAGTCATTTGTGGATTTCTATAGTGTTCCTCATATTCCACCAACTAATGCAATAGGTAAAAAGGCTAGTGAAAATAACTCCAAGGCAATGAATGCCATTTTTTGTGGCCTATCAGAGTCATAGCTTGTAAAGGTGATGCACTATGTATTATCCATATATATATGGTACAAATTTAATACCATCTATGAAGGATACACTAAGGTAAAAATGACCAAGTTGTAGACCCATAGAAGATAATTTGAAAGTATGAAGATGAAACCATTGCATCCTACCTGTTAAAGGTTGATGAAGTTTTCAATGTCATTAAAGGATTAGGAGAAGAAGTGAAAGAGAGTCTACAATTGTTCAAAATTTATTAATATCACTAACTCCTAAGTTTTATTCTAAGGTATCTATAGTAGACGAGATGCAAGATTTGTACAAGATAGAGATGGATGGGCTTCATGGTATATTGATTGCCTATGAGATGAGAAAAAATGAAGGAAGACCTACCTAAAAGGAAGCATCTTTAAAATTTGAGAAGAATTAAAAAGCCAGTAAGGTCAAGGATTAGGAATGTTTAGATGTTGATGATGATCAACTAATAACCATGTTTGAAAGAAAATTGATGTTTGGCTCAGGTAAGTATAAGGGTAAGTTTCCCTTCAAATTTTTTAACTATGGCAAGATTGGTCACTTTCAATCCAAGTGTCTTAACAAAGATAAATTTGATCATAATGAATAACATGATAAACATCATGGAGATGACAATAAGGCCTATAAGCCTGATAAAAATAAGGATTTTAGGAAGTATGAAGGTAGGAAAGGAAATTTCAAGGACAAGATAAGCTTTTATACTAAAGAAGATAACTCTTCTAATGTAAGTGACTCGAGTACCTTGGATAGTAATGATGGTAATAATGAACCTGAACATGACAATAATGAAACCTTATTCATGGCCATATAATTAGACAATGAGGGTTGCTCAAATGGGAAAGACCTTATGATTGATGTAAAATTAGATGAAAAAGAAGCTGAAGTGGACCTTGAGGTAGAATTTGTGAGTGCTCTAGAGGAGCTAAATTTAAAAATAAAGAATAATAACAAACTAAGATAATTAGTTAAGGACTATGAGGATAATATTGGCTTGTTTGAGGAGATAAATAGTAACACTTCCAAGATTATGATGAGATCATCATTCAAATTAAAGTATATATGGAGATAGTCAACTAAAACCTAAAAGATAAAGAGGAAGGTTACATCAGGTATGAAACTAAAGTAAAATCCTTTAAAGATGAGTTAAATTAAGGATATAACAAGATTAGGACCTTTTCAATGTTTTAAAAGAGCATTAAGGCTCTAGATGACATATTTTTTAGTTAAAAAAATTTAAGTGACAAGATAGGACTTACTTTCAAAGAAGATCAAAAGGTGGTAGCCAAAGTCAAAGAGAAGGCTATTGAAGATAAGAAGGTCAACATGAAAATAACTATCAAACATACTAATTATATGAGGTATGCTAGTTCAGTCAATGGTTAGTATTTTTTATGTAGTCATTTTGGTCATAGAGCAAGAGAGTGTAGAAGACCCTCCAAAAATGAGTACTCATGGGAGTATGGAAGGAGTCATAGTTCACATTAGTCAAGAGGTATGTATGAGGTGTTTTTATATAATTTTCATAATGTAGGACACATTTCAATATTTTATCCTAATAGATTTATAAATTTATCAAGTCAAAATAGGAGGTTTGAATCCCCTAGAGTACAAGAAAGAAGGCAAATGAATGTATGGAAACCAAAGATAGCATAGATTAGTCATGATCAGTCTACAAGATCAAATGGATTGTTTGTTGTGATAGATCATTATTTAGATGTGAAATCAAGTAAATAATGTTTATTTTCATCCCACATTTATGATCAAATGGTTGATGAAGATATCAAGCCTATTTTGAAAATCAATCCTAAAAGGATATTGAAGGACATTTAGTCTTGTGAGAGCATGGAGATCTAAAAATATCCTAAAATAGTATTGATTTTATTCTCTATGAAATGGGGTGAATTTATTAGGCTTCATGGAGACACTCTTAAGTTATCAGAAGCATGGTGAATGCTTGGTTTGAAGGGGAGCTATTTAGGTCATTGACTAAGCTTTATCTCTATTGAGAAGTGGACTTATGTTATTAGTTCATCTAAAGGAAGTATGGATGGAGTAAGGGGAACATGTTAATATGATGATTCATAATATATGTTGTAATATGGTGTGGTTATATATGGTATTTTGTGGAATACCCATTGTCATTAATGTTAAAAGGGAGAAAGATCAAGATGAAAGATTGACCAGAATAGGGGAGATGAGAGTGATCAGTTTGAAGAATGGTTTACCATCAATGATAAAGGGGAAGTTTTTTTAATGTTTTTTCATTTATGTCAAGTTCAAGGTTTATGTAATTTAATGTTAAGGTTGATGTCATTGATGTCAAGGTGCATCTAGTAAAGATGCATGGTGAGTGGTTTGTGAGATATAAACCATGTGACAAGAGAGAATTTAAAGGAAACCTAGTGTATCTCTATTGAGATATAATTTGAAGGAAACCTATTGATTATTCTAAGGTTTGTGTCAATAATTATTTCAAGGTGAGAATGTTTTGAGTACTATTCCTTGAGTACAAGGTGTCTTAAGAATCCTAGTCATGACAAACATAGTCATATCATGAGCATATGCATAATGAGCATGGAGAGGTATGTACAGAGGTATGATATTATCTAAGGAGAATTATAGTCATGTGAAAAAGGTATATAAGCATTAAGGAGTGTTTCAAGGTCAATTTTCAAGTATCAAATGCTTGATAATCCTGGTCATAGTACTAGTCATGGCATGTAAAGTCTTAATGAGAAGGTTTGAGCATGGTGGTTTGGTGAGATTTATACACAAAAGAATAATATGGTGTATGATGTTACTTTTACATGAATTTTATTCTTTTTAACACTCATTATAATTTCATAGTGAGCCTATAAGGGTAGGACCTACAAACCTAGTATGCAACTAGACTAGTCATAGACCCTATCTGACCTAATGAGGTGTCATGAGGTATTTTCAAGGCATATGAAGACTTTATGGTAGTTTTTTATCATTATAATAGGTTTTATTACATTTATATGAGGTTTTAATATCTTATAAAATTTATTGAAGGTTATTTTCAAGGCCTAATGTGACTTGTAGGTCAAGGCCTAAAGAGCAAAGAGAGAGATGGTGGCTAGATGGGGTATCAAGATCAATTTCCAAGGAAAGTGTAAGTATTTGAAAATTTAAATAATTATTTAATTTTATTTCAAGTATTTTTATCAATTTTTATGTCAAAATTTTAATGTTAAGTAAATAAAAAGTGTTTTGAGGTCTCTCATGTGCACAAAATGAAGGGTTCTCAACTCAAGGAATTTCAAGTGTTCATTGTCACATGTAACCTCTACATGGGAAACTAAGATATTGAGGAGAAATTTTGAAGGGTCATAACTAATATCTCTAGGAATTATTTTTATAAATAAGGGGAAATCCTTTATGAACAATTGTTAACACCAAAAATAGTGTTAACCCTCTCTAAAACCCTAACAATGACCCAATGTGGAATATCCTATTCTAAATAGATCAAAATGGATTGGTATAGCCATATACATGGTTTTAGGTTATATTAAACTCTCCTAGACACCTTTAGGTTTGATTTATTTATCAGGTGAGTGAGTACACCATATAATAAAGGCCTTAGTTCATAGAGATTTGATGTAGCAGTTAGAGTTGACCAAGTCAAAGTTACTAAATGGATGGAGGAAAAATATTGATACTTGTATTTAATTTATATGGTGTTTTTTTATTAGGTTATATCCCTTAGGTATTATAAACCATTCATACAAATTGACCTATTGTTAAAAGGCCTCATGATGCAAATAGTGAGAAAACCCTGGCAAAAGTTAGAAGGTGATTATGGATGTGTCATAATGGATTTGGGATGAATATAAGAGCATGGAGAGGTTTTTAAATAATTTTAATGCATTTTAATGTTGTATGAATGTTTTTTAGGTCATTAATTATGATGAAAATGTTGCTCATAAGTTGACTTTTCTAGTGCAGATGAGATAGTGAAGGTGCAATTCATGAGATTAGTCTTCAAGACCAATATTATCCTTAGAATATATATATATATATATATATATATATATATATGATCATCCAAATGTATATTTATTATTTTAAATTAATTATACAAGTGTTAAATGTCAAAATCACCATGACTAGTCTTCAAGGCAAATTGGCAATTCTAGGTAAGCGAGTTACAATGATGAGTTTGAGGCTCCATGACCAAAGATAAATCATCTAATTCATATTATTTTTTTAAGACATGTATTTAATATCCATGCTTTTAATAATTTTTTATAGTTAGTGAAACTTAATAAAATGGTGAAGCTAAAATGGGTTGACTAGTTCAAGTTGGACTGTGTGTATTGAAGATAAAATATTGGTCTACAAAATAAATAATTGACATTATAACTTGTGATATTTTTAATTTATAATGATGTGTGTGTGTGTGTGTGTGTGTGTGTGTGTGTGTGTGTGTGTGTGTGTGTGTGTGTGTGTGTGTGTGTGTGTGTGTGTGTGTGTGTGTGTGTGTGTGTGTGTGTGTGTGTGTGTGTGTGTGTGTGTGTGTGTGTGTGTGTGTGTGTGTGTGAAATAATATCTTCAAGGTGTTTTATTTCATGGTAAGTTTTCTTGTAGGTGTTTAAGATCAAGTTATTCATGGCTAGGATAGGTTTTGAAGTGATGTGTGTGTGTGTGTGTGTGAAATAATATATTAAAGGTGTTTTATTTCATGGTATGTTTTATTTTGAGTGTTTAAGATCAAGTTATTCATGACTGGGTTTTGAAGTGTTCTGGCAATTCTAAGTGAGTTACTTATAAGGAAGAGTTTGAACCTATATACCATGAGTTTTGAAGTCTAAATAACATTTTGATGACCCTTAGGTAATTTATATTCTATATATGTTATTTTTTTCCATGGTTATTTGGTAAAATTATGTTCATGATTTAGTTTTTATAGACAAATGTTTTGGGTATGCAAAGGCCTAATTGTGAATAGTGATAATTGTGTGTTTCAAATGGTGGTTAAAACTAAAAGGTATTATGTATCCTAAATTATATTATTAGGGGTATATTTTAGTGGGATATGGTATTTTCCTTCCATTTGAGGTGTTTTAATGTGTTTCAAGGAAGGCATAGTGTAACGTGTCTTAAATAGACCTAATGTGTTAGGGTGTGGAGCTAAAAGCTTCAACCTTTGCAAACTGAGGAATAATGGTTGCTGAGTTCTACAGGAACCGGCGTCGGTAGCATGACCGACGTCGGCAGGATCCAGTGCAGAAGGCAACCGGCGACGACAGGAAGTCGGCCGACGTCGGCAGAACCAGACCAGCAGGGACCGACGTCGGTCGCCTGTGTGTTCCCGAAGTGTTCGTTTCATGGACAGTTAGTTAAGTGAACTATGAGTTTGCATGTCAAGACCACCCAGAGTCTTGGGCTGCGAGGACAATTGTCCAAATTAAGAGTCTTAGTTATTGTTTGAGTTAAGGATCTATTTATAGACCCATTGGCATGTATTGTATAAGGCATGAGATAGAAAGGAAGAGTTCCTTCTAGTTGTAAGATCTATGAGTTGCAGGTTGTTGCAAGCTCATTGGTGATCTACATGTAAGCTTGGTCTTTGAATTGCAGGTTACAGGTTCATGAGAGATCAGCTTGAAGTGCTATAGAGTGCTTGATGTACCGGCAGGGTTATTACTGACTGGTTGGTGAGGTGAACACCAATTCTGTGTGTGAGTTGGTTGTTGGGACCGTTTTTGTGTAGGAGAGTGTGTGTGAGAAGAATTACTGTACACTTGAGGTGTGGCGAATCTCTGTAAGGTGAAAGAGTGTGGCGGCTCTTTGATGTATTCTTTTCTGTTAGTGTTAATACAAGATAGTGTATTGTCTCTCATATTCTGTGCTATTGGTGAATTCTAGTTACTTGTGTTTCTGGTTATTTCCGCATATTCAATTGCTTATATATTTGGTAATCATACTGTGCTCTATCTGAGGAGCAATATCCTAACCAGTGGAGTCAGAGCATGTTTGTTGTTCCCTGATCTCCTGACAAGTGGTATCAGAGCCTTGGTTGTAGGTTCTTGAGCTTGATACCAACAATTGGTATCAGAGCTTTTGGTTGGGATACTAACAGATTGGTGTAGATCTGGGTAGTGTGTTTTGATTACAGGTTACTCACAGGGTTTCTGTTTGAGTGGGAGTTGAGCAATGTCAGAAAGCAGTCAACTACGAATGGACAAGTTCAATGGCAAGAACTACCAATTATGGAGGATGCAGATTGAGGACTATCTGTATCAGAAAGATTTGTACTTACCGTTGGGTGGGGTTGCTAGCAAACCCTTTGACATGAAAGATGAAGAATGGGAGGTTCTTGATCGGAAGGCTCTGGGATCTGTTAGATTGAGTCTTGATTCAACTGTGATTTCCAGCTTATCACAGTGTAAGACAACGGTGGAGTTGATGAAATCTTTGGCAAATTTATATGAAAAACCCTCGGCTTCAAACAAGGTATTTCTTATGAAGCGTTTATTTAATTTGCAAATGTTGGAAGGTGGATCTATTCATAGCCATCTTAGTGATTTCCATGGTTTGGTAAACCAGTTAAGTTCAGTGAATATTGTATTTGATGATGAACTTAGAGCTCTCTTAATCTTGTGTTCATTACCTGAAAGTTGGGAAGGTTTGGTAATGGCAGTTTCTAATACTGTGTCTCCTTCAAAAGTCTTAAAAGTGGATGATGTTGTGAGTGTAATCTTGAATGAAGAGATACGCAGGAAAAGCACAGGTGAATTATCCGGAAATGCTTTGAGTGTTGAAGGAAGAGGAAGGCCAAGAGAGAGGACAGAGCGTGGGAGATCAAGGTCGAAGACAGGCAAGAGATCCAAGTCCAGGTATGGCAGAATAACCTGCTGGAAATGTGGAAAGCAAGGGCACTTAAAGAGAGATTGCAGATCGGGTGAAGATCATCATGAAGAACATGGAGAAGAAGCAGATGCTGCGGGTTACATTGCACAGGATGCTCTGGTATGTTCTTTGGATAAAGTAGAATCTTGGGTATTAGATTCTGGTGCCTCTTTTCATGCATCTCCACATAGAGAATTTTTTCATGAGTATGTCCAGGGAGACTTTGGAGAAATTTGTGTAGGGGATGGTAAGCCTTGTCAGGTTGTTGGCAAAGGCAAAGTGAAGCTGAAATTGCAGACAGGTGACACATGGGTGTTAAAGGAGGTCATGCATGTCCCAGTTCTTAAGCGGAATCTGATTTCGGTTAGAAGTTTGGGTGAAGAGGGTTGCACAGTAACTCTCTCAGTGGACTCTTGGAAGGTTACCAAGGGTACACTTGTTATAGCTAGAGGTAAGAAAGTAGGTACGCTTTATCTATCTACTTGTTTTACTGATTCTCTTTCTGGGTTATCTACTTCAGCTGTAGATTCAGAGATGTGGCTTGATAGGCTTGGTCACATAGATAAGAAGGAGATGCTGGTTCTTGAGTCAAAGAATATGCTTTCAGATTTGGAAGGCATGGATCGTGGTTCCTGTATGCAGAAGAAGAAAGTAAGGTTTCTTGAGGAATTTGATGTTAGTGACAAGAACGGGAAAGCCTTGGTTTTCAAGGAGAAAGTGACGGACAGAGTTCAGCATAAGGTGCAGAGGAATTCTAAGCAGAGCAAAGGTGATTTGGACAAGGTTTTGATCCAAAAAGAGCTCGCGGGAAAAAGTCAGGTCTCACAAGAAAAACACAGAGACCGACGTCGGCAGGAAAACCGACGTCAGCGTCCAGACAGGGACCGACGTCGGCTATGTGCAGCCCGACGTCGGTGACTCGGGGCAGACAGAGACCGGCGTCGGCCAGGGGAAAACGACGTCGGCAGAAAGGCAGTCGCAGGGAACCGACATCGGTCGGCTGTAGACTGAGATGTGACCGGCATCAGTTACTGAGACGAATTTTGGGTGGACAGCTAGTTGTCATGGAGTCTCAAGCGCCCATTTGGAGGACTGAAGGTGTAAGTAAGTTCTTAAATTCATCATTTCCCTTCTTTACACTACTTGTTGCTCACTTATGGCATAGGACCAGGAAGTTGTTGAAGAAGCAGAACAGGTAGATCCAGGAAACAGTGGGAGCTTGGCATGGGTGAGGATGTGATTCCTTGGTAGAGAACCAAACAGGTGTTTTGGGTAGTGTTGCCAGCTGGAAGTAAGCACTGAGAGACGAATGGATGTTGAGGATGAAGAAGAGCGGAAATGGTTACATGAGATGGAAGATCAGGGTATATGATCTTGTATTAGCTGCAGGGCAATGGAGGTTTGATCATTGTGTTTCTCTTTACCAGGTTGGATAGTATTAGCTACACTATTCTATTTTCTGTATGATGTGCTTGTTGCAGGGTTACATATACAGGTATTTCTGAACTAAAGGTAAAGCTAGTTCAGGTGTTTGTCATGGAGAATCTGGGAGCAGCAAGATTCTTTGGCATGAGTGTGATCTAGAGATATGGAGGTCTTGTTGACTTTGTTTCAGGATGATTGTGTGAAGCCGGTTAGCACACCGATGGTTAGACAGCTCATAGAACAGGTGTCTTGATTCACATAGTGAGGTTGAGTGCATGGTATGTACTAAACCTGAGTTTTCCCAAACAGTGGGAGTTGTCACAAGTTTGGAGTCAATTCGGGAGAGTAATACTGAAGGGCAGTTCAGTGGGACCAGCAGCAGGTGCACATGCTATGCAGGGTCAAGTTCTTTTTCTACATGGTTGTAGATACGAATGTGGCAGGTAATTTGGATGACAGATTTTGCATCACGGATTTTGTGGTGGTTGGTCTTCAAGAGTGATCTTGAGGAGGGATACAAAGCCAAGGAAACAAACTAGACGGTGTACAGGTACAGGTACAGGTTGCAGCTGTTTATCTCCAAGTGGGAGATTGTTAGGGTGTGGAGCTAAAAGCTTCAACCTTTACAAACTGAGGAATAATGGTTGCTGAGTTCTACAAGAACCGGTGTCGGCAGCATGACCGACGTCGGCAGGATCCAGTGCAGAAGGCAACCGGCGACGGCAGAACCAGACCAGCAGGGACCGACGTCGGTCGCCTGTGTGTTCCCGAAGTGTTTGTTTCACAGACAGTTAGTTAAGTGAACTATGAGTTTGCATGTCAAGACCACCCAGAGTCTTGGGCTGCGAGGACAATTGTCCAAATTAAGAGTCTTAGTTATTGTTTGAGTTAAGGATCTATTTATAGACCCATTGGCATGTATTGTATAAGGCATGAGATAGAAAGGAAGAGTTCCTTCTAGTTGTAAGATCTATGAGTTGCAGGTTGTTTCAAGCTCATTGGTGATCTACATGTAAGCTTGGTCTTTGAATTGCAGGTTGCAGGTTCATGAGAGATCAGCTTGAAGTGCTATAGAGTGCTTGATGTACCGGCAGGGTTATTACTGACTGGTTGGTGAGGTGAACACCAATTCTGTGTGTGAGTTGGTTGTTGGGACCATTTTTGTGTAGGAGAGTGTGTGTGAGAAGAATTACTGTACACTTGAGGTGTGGCGAATCTCTGTAAGGTGAAAGAGTGTGGCGGCTCTTTGATGTATTCTTTTCTGTTAGTGTTAATACAAGATAGTGTATTGTCTCTCATATTCTGTGCTATTGGTGAATTCTAGTTACTTGTGTTTCTGGTTATTTCCGCATATTCAATTGCTTATATATTTGGTAATCATACTGTGCTCTATCTGAGGAGCAATATCCTAACCAGTGGAGTCAGAGCATGTTTGTTGTTCCCTGATCTCCTGACATAATGGGATTAGGTTTCCATGAGACCTAAAGGTGAGATAAGGCCTAGTTGAGGTAGGTTAGACATAAATGGACTCAAATAAAATTTTATCCATGTATATTAGATGTTATAAGATCTATTACATGTCTTACCTAAGAAGGTAAGGGTGTTTGGCTGACCAAGAAGGATATGAACAAGAGTCTTATATAAATACAAGGCAATTTTAGACTTATGTGTGAGTGACAAGTGTAAGTGAATGAAATAAAATTATGGTAAGAATAAGGAGGTAATTTATACAATTATAGGTGTTTACATTTATTTTTTATAGAGTTTATGTACATGAAAATCAAGGTCATATGGCCTAATCAAGTCAAGAAGAGAGATAGTTGAGCGAAGAAGACTAGAAGGTAGATTGAGAAGGATAAGATTGTGAAGAGATGAAGAAGTGGTAATCATTATTTAATTGATAAATAGGGTGTCCTAAAGTTTATAAAATATATCAATTAGATTATTTGGTTCCTCCTTGTAAGTGGGTGCTTGTTAAAGCTTAGCTAGTTGGTACTTAGTTAGTTGGGGTTTGTGTTCCATATGAAGTGGGTGCTTCACTAAATTTAATGTTTGTCTTATAGAACTATAATCCATTTTTATTTATCAATGGTGTTTATTACCCTTGATGTTTTCCAACATATATGGTGTGTTGACTTATGCAATCTTATTTTATGATTGTATAGTTATGCATTGCTTGATGTATATGTTGATGGTTGCTTAAGTGGAATTGATAATAAAGTTTTTGAAGACTGATTTGCCGCCCCCCCCCCCCCCCCCCCCCCCCCGCCCCCCGCCTCTTAGTGATTTTGATTCCAAAATCATTTATATTTTTAAACATGTAAATTTAAAATTGGATATACAATCTACCATATGGTATACATCACAAATAAATAATGTAAAAATGAAATGTGTCATGAATATGTACTTTTAAAAAAAAGACTTTTTTCTATTTTATTAAATTTTAAAATATTTTGATCCTGAGCTATGAATTATGTGAATTGTAGAGGCCAATAATGCATCCAATGTGTGTATAAATTCATATAGGTAATATAGTGATAAATTAATGAACTCTTGATATATGGCCTTATAAAATGTGCACATGTCATCATCATAATTATCATTTTACCTATCTATGTTAATCACCTTTATATTTCCTTTTGATTTTTATAAAATATTATGAATATATATTTCATTTTATTCAAATTTGTATGAGGGATATAAACATATCCTATGTTATAATTATTTATCACTTTTCATTGAGTCCTTTATATTTTTGTGTTCATTATTTCCATCACGTGGAATCTTTATTAGATTTTATTCATAGTCAACATTATATGTATCTATTTAGAATTTAAAATGTAGTCTACATCTAATGTGACCATTTACATCCATGTTTAGCCCATAATTGGTCACCAGGGCACATCAAAAATTTCATTGTATCAATAACCATAGGCCTAAAAGTGACCAATAATGTAATATGTCCAATCAATCCCTCATAATGTATATTGTGTTGTAGTTCATGTATGTTATGACCCAAATGTTGTTGGAATGTATTGATGCATGTGTTTCACCCTTATTCATTGTTAATCTGAATCTATCACCAATAGTTACACTTAATATATACTATAATAGTAAATATGTCTTATAATGGATGCTTGAATTATTTATGTGCTTTTTTTGGACTAGTTTCTATTAGAAACTAGTAATGTTTGCTTATTATCTATCCAAGTCACTGTGAAAATCCCTTAATCATTAAATTTTTGAACCTTTTATGTTAATTTTTAATAATTATATATTTCATGTCCTATTATTCTATTAATAATTGAAAAATTATTTTCTTTCTTGATTTGATAATATACCCATAACTATATGATAAGTTGTAAGTACAACCACACAATCCTATTAACATATATAGTATAGTATATAATGTATCTTGTTCATTAATATTATTTAATCTTAAAATTGGTTATGTATCCATGATTTATATATTAAATACTAAATATATCATAAATGCATGATGTACACCCTCAATACATTGTGAAAATATCTAGGACTCTTATTTTCTTGTCATTTTAGGATTTACAAATAATTTATTCAATGGAAAATTTATTCTTGAAGTATGTTGTCATGAAGTTATAATGCAACACATTTTTTTTGTATTCTAATGATTATGTGAAATTGTTGTATTTCCCTTATTTATTTTCATGTTGCTTACTACCTTGGAATAATTCTTATATTCTCTTGGACAAAGGGGTGTAAAATTTAGATGAGACAAGTACTCATATATGTTCTTTGAGATGTGATTCTCATCATCATCACTATCATATTATTCAATGAAATTTTGATTTGGATCCTATGAATTGACTATAAATGGAAGTTATGGCATATTCTCTTCTTGTGTGTCCTTTATTGTGTTTTGATGTCTTGAATCATTTAGAGTTTGCTCTTTTTTATTTATTTACTCTATTGTTAAAATATATGATGGATGTACTATAGTAGATCCAAAATAATTAGATTTTGGACTATATCCATCACTTGGTCTATTACTTTTCAACATTTCAATGGTTTGTTCTACATATTACATGTGTAAGAACATCCATCATGGATAAACTTAATCTATTAGTGCAAAGTATATGGTGAAAATTTAGTGTCATATATCCATGGTCTAACTAAAAGTAGGTTATAATTTAAATGATTAAAAATCACATGAAACATAATAGATAGTGTCTTAAGGCCTCATATTATGTACAAATAAATTAATCCTAATGCTTGGCAAAGAACATTTTTAAATCCTATGATGTTTTAATTTTATTTAAGGATAGAGTCCATATTAAAACCTAATGTATATATAAATGTTATATTACATATATTCATTCATGATCCATTATCTATCAAGACAAGCTTGAATATTATTTTTTTTTAAATTTTAATTGAATAAACAAATGGAAATTTTGATTTATATTGTGTTGTTTAGGAAAATATAATTTTATAAATACATGATGTCATCACTATTATTCAACATATTAATCACAAATCCAAATTACTTTAGTTCTACATCATTTGACATAGTTGTATCATACAATGCAAAATATATAATATCCTTATATATAGTTAATCTATTTAGTCTCTCTAAGATGGAAATTTTAGCTTGCTTGTTCTTAATTTGATCAATTATATCATAAAATTTAGTTGAATTAGGTTTATAGGTGGGAAGTGGAGGGGGATGAGGAGGAACACTATGACTACCTACACTCTATTACACATGATGGGGCATCCTACCTATTTTAGTTGTAATAACATATATTGTATAATCTAATATAACTCTTATGTGAATCATAGGAGTGGGATAGTAGCTAACATGATCTTGAGGTCTAGGTGAGGAGGAATAAAGACTATCATATATGTCCTTTGATGAATATTATTAATTGGAATAATATCATATTAGATATTTAAACAATAGGAGATACTAAAGAGAGATAAATATTACTCATTATTAATTTCATAATTATTTTTATTGTACATGATTTTGACCCATATCATTACATGGTTGTGAAAATAATTACATATTTTATGAAAACAAGATATAATTATAACTATCATATCTTAAATTATAAAGTAATAACTATGCATATCCATTATATCCATCATATGGTTATGTAAGGATAAATCATAAATCAGATATATAATCTTAATGCCAAAAATTTGAAACCACAAGAAGGTAAAATTAAAGCTCTAAATGAAACCTAGGGTTTATTGTACTCAAAGGATAAATATAGGGTTTAAAGTAGTGAATCCATAAGATAAAAAGATAACTTATGAGGGGAAATCATAAATTAGATCTAAAAATGCAATATAAATATATAAATATCAAACCCTATAGTAGTAGAAGGAAAACCCTAATATAAAATAGGGTTTTATATGTTTAATATAGTGATTAGGTTCACTAGTATGATTTAACTAATTTTAGATTTGGAGATATAAATGATCCATTATATTGAGTTTAATCAAATTATATAATCTACATCTAA
Organism: Torreya grandis; assembly: GCA_037957365.1. Lineage (NCBI taxonomy): Eukaryota > Viridiplantae > Streptophyta > Pinopsida > Cupressales > Taxaceae > Torreya > Torreya grandis. Next base: position 1,009,140 of record JARHVA010004610.1, read on the forward strand.
ATTAAGAAAAAATGATTGTAATAATATAGTATAAATTATTTATTGAAATTTAATGGTTATGTAAATCACTTAAACTATTGGTAACTTATCTTTTTAGGCTCTATTTAGGTCTATGATAGTGTATTTAGGTCTATGATAGTTTATATTCATCAAAAAAGTTTTACAGGGGCTCTATGTTGATTCAGATTAGGAAATAGGTGATGAAACCTAATGGGATGATTCTAATGATGATTAGAAGTTTGTGGTAGCTAAATTCCTATGTTATCTACTAGATTAATCCAAAACATGTTTTGGTTTGAGATAGTTAAAATATTTTTTCATTTTTTTATAAACTACTCTTATAACTTTATTTTTATGCAAACCTATGAAAATAATTATTTTCTCTATCTTTGACTCCAAACCCTAAGTTGTACCTTGAGAATAATGTGACATAAAAATGAGTTATAAAATATGGGTTAAATGATACTTAGATACCCCTCACTAAGTTTATAGGCATTTCATATGTTTGAATACTCTGAATAGGGTTCAAACCACATGTAGTTCTCCCACCTAGCTTAGTGTGTGCAAACAATGTAATACTAACATGCTGTGAAATATTGTGTATGGATTTCAACATTAAAAACATATGATTTTAACCTTGATATGGTATTCAAACTTGGATCATGGCATTATAATTTAATTTATTTCATTTTTGGAACTTTATGTAAATTTTTCTCAATGTGTATAAGTTTTATAGTAACGGATTATGTCAGATCCCCATCTTATCCCACAATTATATAGGATGAGAATTAGATAATATAAGTAGGATAACCACTTTAATATGTTTATTTATAAATTTCAATAAAATGTAATTGTCATATTTTTTTTAATGGCTATCATTGGTTTATAATCTAGTTGTGTTTGATATGTTTTAGAGATGATTAAAATTATGAGGTAAGCTAGTTTAGGTACCAAATTGAGAAACACAAACTTGTAATTATTTTGTAAATATATTTAAGTTCTTAATTCCTTTGGCATTAATAGTGAATTGGGCATATATTTTTTTAAATATATTCCAATGGTTAATTATCATCATGCTCTTTTTAATCTCCTTGTTTGGTAAAAATAGTTGATAGACCCATGATGAGGGTTACAGTAAACTTTAGAATTTGACTTTAGCTTTGAGGAAATAATTATTTTATGATATTAAATTTAATTGGAAAATATTTTTTCTTTTTATCATTTAATTTTATTTAAATTTAGATTTAGGATAATTATGATAAATAAGGAAGTGGAATAACCTAAGGTTCTTCTCATAGTCATGCATTCTAGCTATTTTGGATCGTCATGGGAATTAGTTTTAATACCGATTCTCAAAAGAAAAAAAATCCACTACTCAAAAATTACTTGTATTGTTGGATTATTTATCATAAAGGGAGCCTCAATGATAAGTATATATTAATAATGGAGAAAATGAGTAATGAATAAATAAGGCAGGAAGGTGGAGCCTAATCTTTCATTATATGCATGTTATTTTCCTTATTCTTAAGGTTATGCTCATTATATTTTATAGAAAGTATGGTGAAATCCTTATGAAATTAATATTATAAGTGGTGTATAAACTCATGTATGTATACTTAGGTATACATATATGAGTTAATTATGCATTTCATGGAAAATTTTAGAAACCTTTAGGGTCCATAAACCTATTAGAAGAGTTCCCTCGTGTTATGGGTAATGAACAATCATGCATGTATAATGGATTGTTTAAATATTTCTATGTGATTATTTTCCTTAATGAAAGAGTCATCCTTGTAATTGTAAGTGTAAAAATATAAAATAAAATTTAAAATTAATCTAACATTATTCTTGATTAATGCATTTTTATTATATTACAAGGGTATAACCCTAGCCTACATTCATGACTGTCTATGCTTATTCATGTATAAATTAATACTTCCCTTGTTGGATACTATAATTGTGATGATATTGACCCAAGTTGAGGTTTTAGGTATTATGTGGATATAAATTTAAAAATTTAATATTTGGTTGTTTAATTGTATAATTAACTTGCTTCTCTTTAGGTATATAAGTATCTTGTTTGTTGAGTTTTTACAAATTTATATTTCTTACTTATCTATCATTGATGTTGTGATTGGGTTTCAAAATCTGAATTTAAATTATTGGTGGCTCTTGATATTATATTATTCAATAAATAACTCTTTTTAACTTGGTGGTAGTCTACAAAGTATATGCATATATTTGTTAAATTTAAAGCTACATGCATTAATTAAATGAGTGGTTTCATATTGTTTTTATTTAATGACAATATCAACATACTTAATATTTAGCTAAATGGAATCCTTTGTGATGGTCTATTTTATTTATATGGAAATGTTTCTATTATGTTAATATATTTTTGTGACTCAAAGGGCTTCTTAGTATTGAAACTAGTTTTGTTTACTATTACACATTGTATTAATTTTGAATGTGGCATCAGATTATTTAATGGATTTTTTAGTCATAATGTACTTGGCCTACTTATAATTTTTTTTATTATATTTAACTAATATCAATATTTAATAAGGATTTCAAAATATGTTTCTCATTAAAATGAAAGTTTACAGAATACTTACAATTAAGGTGACTATTTATTTTTGTTACTTTGATGCTTGACTCTTAATAAATAATAAAATTATTCCAACTCCATTTGATATTGTGAGTAAGATTTAATTTTGTTAACATTATGGGTAGGCTTGTACCCTTTATTTTTTTAGTCATTTTTTGTGCTTATTTTTATTACATATTGATTTAATGATATCAACTTTTTTATCCAAAAGTAAAATATCATTACCAATCTTATGTTATTTATTTAATTATAATTCCTTAATTTAGGTTATGAGTTGCAATTTATCTTTAATTAATCTCTCTCTAATTGTTAAACTTTCTTTATCTTGCCTTACTTCTTGGATACACTTGGCCAAGTTGGTTCCCTGAGGATTTGGGTCATTAATTTTAATTTACATCAATTTATTTGAGTCCTAAATCACATGGATTATTTTTAAATACCTTTTTATTGTGATGTATCACTATCCACTATATATATTGACATCTCAATGTTGTTATGTATTAAGGACTATGAATCTTAGTGGATCATTGTGCCTTATAGAATCATGATTTATAATTGAAATATATGGATAATGACTATTGTATGCCTCTATTACTATTAATTTAATGTATTTATCAAGTTATATGACTTTTTAAAACTGTATATAGGACTTCTAAGTGATTGAAATCAGTTTTCATTGATATTGATTTGATAGGTTATTTTGGTATTGTTGATGCTTGCTTAATTAAGTGGTATGTTTTTTAGTAATTGATAAGACTAATAAATAAAGGAAGTTTAATGGTTGTCCTTTAATATATCTATTAGATAAATATGATATACAACAAGATCATGATCTTGATTACATCACAATGGCATTGGTAAGGATTTGAATGTGATTCATTTAAGAAGGTTTATATTTTATTTATTTATATTGATTCATTTGAAAAAGAGGTAAGTTTAAATGAATTAGTGTTGGAAAAAATACTAACCTAGTATGTTAAATTTTATACTAATGTTATAATAATTTTAAATGCATTATATGTATGAAAATGTGTGGTACTGTAGTTCAAACTACCCTTACATATTTGGTTTTCTAGTTTTCTTTACAATTATTATAACAAAGGATGGAACATGTGTGAGTTTGTTAATAGTTTCATCTAATATTAACATAAAATCATTATTAATATGTTTGTATCATTTTAGTATATTTTTACTATATCTTATGTATAGGAAAAAAAAATTGATTGCACCATTACTATGAATATGAATGGATATATTACTTGGTATAGTTACTTCCATGAACCTATAATAATTTGATCATCTAGTATTGAGTCATATATATTGTTCATAATTGATGATTAAATTCATGAATATGGTATGCTTATTGAAATTTTATGCTTAATTGTCTAGTTTATTTTAATAAAAATTTCATATGCTTATTGGAAGAGTGTGAGTAGATTGTGACTACTTGAGGTGGTCTAGTAGGTCTATGATATCTTCTCCATCTATGTTGTTACCTTTAATTTATTAAAATAAAAATAAACTTTGTTTCAACTCTAATAAAAAATAGTAAAGTAATATTGTGTCAAATAAATTGAAGTGTAGATGGAAGTATATTATGTAGTGCTAAAATATTTCAAAAATACTAAGTTCATACCTAAATTATAATTTAGTTTGAAAATTGGTTTGTAAATTCAAACAATTTGTATTATAAGCTATGTAGCATCACTATGTTTTATCTTGAATACTAATTAATTAAGGTTTTAAGAAAAAGTTATAGTATAGTAGTCAATGTTGAACATCATCTTGACTTGTATTTTCCCTTGTAAGATTGAATAAATAATGAACAAGGGATACTTGATGAATGAAAAAACTCTAATTTTATTTTTTAATAATACCTGTAATACTTCATGATTTAATATTTGTGTGATAATGTGTTAGTATTCATTGATTATAATTTAATTCAAAATTAGAAACTTGTAAAATTATTTATGGGTTTAAATATGTATATAAGGTATTGGACTTGATATATATGGTTTATTTAAGGAAGTATGGACCATTCATTCAAAGAGACTTAAAGATACTTATTTACTTTACATGGACAAATAAATTATTCTAGACAAGATAGATGTGTCTTGGTTAATAAACAAGTGCAAAAAATATTGAACTGTGTGAGATTAATCTCTTTGGAAATCAATAATGTGAGGTACTCTATGGTATCTATTGAAATTAGCTTATATAAATGGTTAGAAGTGAACTTGTGTTTGAACCCTAATTAATTTTGTATTTAGTAGGAACTTGAGGTCAATGACATGTTGTATAATGAATTATGCCAAAAACTATGTTCTATAATATCAAATTAACTAAGGAAATAATGTGAATGGGTTTTACCTAGTAATGACTGTGAACCTTTAGATTTCTAATAAAATTTTTAACTCATTAAAGCTAACTATTAGTCCTTATTCTGCTTCTACTCAATATTTTGTTCACCACTATCCTTAATAATATGTTGATTTTAGATGGTAGTGACACTAATGAAGTTATAAATATTTGTAGTCTTGTGTTAGTAAATCACATAGGATAAATGAATCCTAAACTTAATTCAGCCACTATGTTATTAATGATTTAGTTAATGATACATGTTTCCATAGTCCATGACATACTCAGATAAATGGTTGTTTGAGCAGACTTCCTATTCCAAAGAGATTTTTGGGGACCCTTGGTTTTCATTGTATCTTTGTGGATCTATTGAAGTTTTCTTTTAACTTATTGATGTTTCAAGTTAAGGTATAAAATGAAGATTTTAAATAGGATTTCAATACTTATTTAAATAAGATAATAAGTATTAATTGGAATAGAATCCATTGAGGCTTGAGGCTTGTTTTGAAAAATTTAGTAAGGAATTATTTGTCTCTACCTTTGATTCAACTTTATTAAATTAAACATATCTTATAAATCCTTAACTTTTAAATAAGTCTTGAGTAATAATGATATTATTTAATGGAAAATAAACTTAATGCCATTATTAGAAGACATTTTTGTGAAATAAATGTAAATGTTTATTGGTATCTTGATCAGCTCTTACTATTACGCAAGATTATTCTCAGGTTAGGTTGATATGTGGTAGATGTAGAGAGATTCATCAAGGAGAAGTGATTATTCTAATAAAATTGTATAACCATGAGTTTATTATTGTAAAATTAGAATTAGAACCATGAATGACCATACTTTTGTGGGTTGATTATTTAATTCATTATAGATAGGTCCATGCTAGATAGGAATAATATTAGGCTATAATTGTATAAATATATGAATATTTTATTAAATATCCTCTAAAAAGACATGTGAAATGTACATGCCAACTCATATCAAGGATTTTAATCTAATAACATAGGTTTTAAATAGACCTGGAAGAGACTATCTAGGGAAGATAGTTTTGATAATCAAATCCATGTGACTATGGTTAGATGTGTCTCGAAAGCATGAAATAATGATTTAATATCAATAGATGGTATATGATAATAAGTTACTTAGGAAGAGACTATGGAAGTATTTTGTATCAATAATGGAAATTTGAAAATTCCTAGCCCATGGATAAGAGAATGTTTGTGTGTGTGATAGAGAGATAAAGATTCATTTTATATGCACAATTCATGTATGCTAAAGTTTAGTCAAAACTAACATTATCTTTTATATAATACATAATTCACCAATCTGAAATTATGTATTTCAAATCTTATTTCTTATGTTTTATTAATTTGATTATAATATACTCTTATATGATCAGTATCTATGAATTTGTCAACCAAAACATATTGCTCATGTAGACACTTTTAACAATACTCATTATCTTTTGTGATTTATTTTAGAGAAACATAATGATTGTATCTCTACCTCTAAAGGAAACACAACTTATATTCCATAAACTATAGAATAATAAATAACCCACTTGGGTACACTTGTCTGATAGGACCATAAGGCATAAACAATATAATTATTCCAATCTTTTCAATGTTTTGGATTTGTTATACTTAATATTTTAGTGATTATATTATAAATTTATGTTTATAATTATCCAATATTTATGGTATTAAGAAGTGGAAAATGGATGATAAAAATTTTATTTAGCACAAAATTTATTAGAAAACATATTTTTAAATTACAATTCATTATTTGTTATAATATACAATAGGAAACCAAGTCTAAAAATGATGATTTTAATTAAAAATTAGAATATATCCTCCCTTATAGTTGGTTTAATTTTTAATTATTCCACCCATTTTTATAATATTTTATATTTATAATAATTATATTGTGATGATATTATGATCATGGATTTATATCACATATAATTTCAAATCCCCAAAGAGATAGTGACCATGGTGATATAATAATATGTAATTTATATGAAGGCATGTGATTTAAATTACTTTGTTATTGGCTTTGTACACATAGTTTTGCATGTTTTTGATGTTCTTACTCCAGCATAGTCCAATAATAACCCATCCTTAATAATTTATAATAAATTAATTTTTTATTGAAATTTCCACCACATTTACTATTGTGTGCCTCTTGTAAATCTATCATACCCTCCTCACAAATAATACATCAAATAAAATCTATCAAATGATCATTAAAAGAGAATACGTATGATTCTAACATAAAAATTACATCATATTACAACTTTCATTTGCTGTTACTTGATAATTTGTATAGGGTATCATGTTTATGTAATAAACTATATATATCACTATACTATCATGAATGTGGAGACCAAACTTCTATAGGCCCTAAAGTTTGATTAGTAACTCCATTTGATCTCTTATTTGTGTCAAAATGATTGTCTTGAAAATTTTAATTAAACCATAACCCATCATATCTAGTTAGGGATGTTTCATAAATTTTAGGAGGCCATACATGACCATTTGAGGGTCTGATAATGCATTTTAGTATTTTTTTTTGTTTTTTTTCACTTAGATGTTAACTTTAGTTTAAATTCATCCATTATGTTAATTTTAGTGTTTAAAATATATGTGGATATTTTTAAGCCCATATGAGCTTTCATGAAAAACTTCTAAATTAGTGGTTTAAAAATCACTAGAAGATGAAAGTTACTAAAAATAACAATTTTCTAAAAATTTCATGGGTTAGTTAGCTTTAGGTAGATTTTGATTTCTTTATATTTTTTAATTATTTATGTCAACTCCAATTCTGAGTTTGATTTTATTTAAATAATCTATTGTAATATTTTATCCATTCAATGAGAACAATAGAGAAGTATGTTTTCTTGTAATTTTTGAGTTTATGTCTATTGATAATTTGCTTAGCTAGTATATGTTTTCATCATCTAGTATAAGAGCAAGTTTGAATCTTGGAAGTGATATATTTTTGAGCTAATATTTTATATTTTGGTAGAATATTTATTGATTTAATAATAGGTATAAGAGATGGTGAGAGGATAAGGACTTTTCTCAGATGAATAGGACTATGCAAGAGCTATAGAGGCAAGTGAAAAATTATTCATAATTGTCATAAATTAAAGATGAAGGAAAATGGAAGATGAAACAGAGGAAGAAATAGATCATGAAGATGAAGTTTAAAAATAATATGAATAGGAAAATGAACCATAAATTGAAGATATGATGGTTAAGACTTTAAAGGGAAGGAACAAAGGAATCAAGGTTGAAATTATAGCTTATGGAGGTAGTTTAAAACTAGAAGAGTTGATAGATTGTAATAACAACATGGAGAATTTTCTTGAATGCTGAGAAAAGATAAGAAAGTAAAGTTTTCATGAAAAAAATTAAAGTTAAATGTAATTATTTGGTGGGATCACCTACATAAAGAGAGACAAAGAAAGGGTAAATATATGATCAACACAGACATCAAGATAGATAATAATCCAAGGAAAAATTTTATTCATGTGGATTATACATAAACCTTATAGCAAAGATTATATAATTTAAGGCAAATGGATTTAAATAGGCAAATGGATTTCAATATGTAATAATATACATATGATTTTTACAAGATTTTCATACAAGTGGAGCATGATAAAAAAAAATAACATATGGATGAAAGGTATGTAAATGGTTTGATTTTTTTCTATTCAAGATGAATTAAGCATGCATATAATACTTTTCATGGAGGATGATTATACATTAACTTTTAATAAAAAAGAAAAAAATATAGATAGAATTTTATAATATAAAGAAGAGTAAAATCCCCTATAATAATGGGATGAGGTGGTTTCAATACCACTAGAGGTGGGTTTAATCCTACTAGAGGATAATCATCACATGGTGCAGAAAATCAAGAAGATAATAGATAGGGATTTCAATACTAGCAAAGATGAAGAGGATTTTAGAGAGGATAAGGCTATGGCAGTGTTAGAGGATGGTTTTTAAATCAACGTAGGTCATATTTTTGCTACCAATGTGGAGAATAAGAACATATAACATTTGATTTTATACACTATCATGAATAAGAAATGAGGTAATAGGATTTCCCAAGATTTAATTAAGTTGAAGATGAGATAGAAGAACAAAATAAAAAATTTGTAATAGTAGATATTAGAGAAAATCACATGATGATGAGAAAAATGAATGTTTCAAGGAAATAATAAGTGAAAAATAAGGAATTTGGTTATGCATTCCTGCAAACAAATATTATTCAAACAAGGTGTACTTTAGGAGGTAATATATTCAAAGTAATTATAAATAGTAGTAGTTGTAAAAATATGATTTTCTAAGGACATGATTGAGAAATTAGGTTTGAAATGTGAGAAACATCCTTATCCTTATCAAATTTCATAGTTTAATAAATTTAATGAATTTAAACTAGATACAAGGTGTTTAATCAAGAATTATATAGGAAACAATTACAAGTATGAGATATAGTGTGATGTTATACCAATAGATTCATACCATATGTTATTAGGAAGGCCATGGAAATTTGATAGAAAAATAATTCATGATGGATAGAATAACATTTAAAAAATTTAGAAGGCTAGTATGAATGTAGTTATATTACCTCTTAAAGAATAAGGGTATGTTGAAATCATGATATACACAAAATAATTTATCAAAGACATAATTATGATATGTTAATCTTATCCATTAATAACAAAGAAAGAAGACACATAAGTGGTGAAAATACTAGTAAGAGCAACAAAAATGTTGAAAGAATATGTATAGGTTATACTTGATGAGTTACCAAATGGTTTATCACCAAAGAGAGACATTCAAAATCATATTGATTTTATTCCAAGAACAACTCTACCCAATCAATTAGCTTATAGGAAGAGCCTAAAAAAACATGTAGAATTGAATAAATCAGTTACTAAATTAGTGATAAGGGTGTATTAAGGGATATCATGAGTTCATGTGCAATAACAACATTGATAAATCCAAATAAATATGGATGATGGAAGATGTGTATGGATTATAAATAAATCAATAAAATTACCATCAAAGATAGATTTTTATACCTCATTTAGATGATATGATGGATGTTCTTGTAGGATAAAAATACTTTACTAAGATTAATCTAAGGAGTGTTTACTATTAAATTTAGATTTATGAATGATATGAATGGAAAATAACATTTAAGACTAGGTATGGCTTATATTAGTGGATGGTGATGCCATTTAAACTATCTAATGCACCTAACACATTCATAAGTGATAAACATACTGCTATGAAATTACATCGGTAGGTTTGTGGTGGTTTATTTTGATGATATTTTGATATTAAATAATAATAAAGAAGATAACATAATGGATTTGTGAATGGTATTAGATTTGTTAAGAAAGGATAATTTATATGCAAATTTTAGAAAGTGCATGTTTATGCAGATTTTTATTTTATTTTTAGGATTTTTAGTTTTAGAATATGGAGTAAGGATGGATGAATAAAGATAAAGGAAATTATTGAGTGGCATATTCTAAGAATAATAAAAAAGGTAAAAATTTTCCATGGTTTATCAAATTTTTATATAAAGTTCATTAATAATTTTAGTAGCCTTGTTGTACCAATAAAAAATTTCATGAGAGGAAAATAATTTGTGTGGACAAGAGTAGAAACATAAAGCTTTGAGTTTTTGGATAAGAATATTATAAAACAATATATTTTAACAAAGTGTTTGGAGTTTATTATGATGCTTCACATATGAGAATTGTTGTTGTGTTGATTCAAGAAGGATGGATAATAGAATATTTTAGTGAGAAATTAATTGAGGGGTACACTTTTGTTTTGAAACATAAATAAGGAAAATAGAATAAAGTAGCTAATGCTTTGAGTAGGAGAGTGGAACTGATAAATAATATGGTGAGTGAAGTATTTAGGTTTGAAGTTTTTAAAGAAGTATATTATATTGATCCATATTTTGGAAAGATATTTGAGCAATATAAGAATCCATTATCAAGTGAGATAGGTATTATTCATGATGAGTATAATATATAAGATGGTTATATATTCAAAGGAAAACAATTATGTATTCTAATTAGGTCTCTAAGAGATAATATTATAAGATAATTACACATTAGTGGTTTGGTTTAACATTTTGGTAAGTCTAAGACAATAGCTTTTGTGGAGGATAAACATTTATACCAAAAGATCAAGAGAGATGTGGAAATATATGTTTGAAGATGTAGGATAGGTCAAATGGATAAAGGCTATACACACAATACAAAATTGTACATAGCATTACCAATTCCAAGAGGACCATAGACAAATTTGAGTATATATTTCATGTTGGGATTATCAAACACATAAAGAGGTAATGATTAATATTTTTTATTATAAACAAGTTTTCTAAGATGGTTCAATTTATTTTATGCAATAAAAATAATGATACCACTAGAGTGGAAAAACTATTTTTTAAATATGTTATGAGAATGCATGATTTTCCAAAAATCATTACATCAAATAGGGACACAAAATTTCTAGGTCATTTTTTGAGGAATTTATGGAATAATTTTGGAACTAAGATATAATTATGTAGTGCATACCACTAAAAAATATATGGATAGACAAAATTTATAAATAGGATTTTGTGAATTTTTTTGAGAATCATAGTTGGTGTATGCACCTAAATCCACTTGTCTTAATAATTATATTAAACTTGCTAATTTATCTAATAACCATAGCCTTATTAAATTAATTAAAATTATTTTTAACACAATATTTCCTATACCACCTAAACCTTTCTATACCATTATGGATAATTGATTACCCCATTAACCTACTAACAAGCCTAATTATCCACTAATAGTATAGCATTAACTACCCACTAACCCAATTATAAATTTAAAATTCCTATTTACTCAACAACCCCTAGAAAACCTACCACCCTAGCTTCTCCTACATCCTTATGAACCCTAAAAATCATTTAATACCCATCTAATCCCTCATTATCTACTAAAATAACCAAAAAACCTCTATAAGATAGACAAACTCACTCAACTCTTGTACCACACTCATATACTTCACATGACCTATGAATTAAGATTTCAAACTGCATCTAGGTGTTAGAAAAGGATAACATGCCAAAAAAGACAAGTAAGTTCACTTGACAAGATCAAATATTCACATATGAAAAATTATTATAGTCATAATAGGAGGTAAACTAGTTGATTCTCATTTATCAAAGGCATATAAATGTTCAGGGATTTGTCATACACAGGTAGATGATACCAACTTAGCCAAAAGTGGCTCAATATATAGAGAATGTGAGAGAGAGGAGAAGGGTATACAAGAGAGATAGTAGACAAGTGTCATGTAGGTTAAAAAAATAAAGAGAGATATAGAACTATCTTAATAGGTCTAATATGCCATGTGTATCTCCTCTTCAGATGCTCTACCCTCCAAATGGCATGGGAGTTGAATTACTTGCTTGACACCTTAACTAGCCTCTTGAAACACCTCTTCTTCTTAGCATGTTGAAGGATAAGTGGAAATATTAATGGTTAGATAAATTTTTTTTCCCTATTTGATCTTATCTTAACACCTCTCATTTTACCCAAATATGTTATCCTTGACACATCACCTCTTTCTCATGCAAGGTGTCTAAAGGGCTCTTTATCTCCTTCGGCCTATTTTACACACTAGTGTTAAAACATGGTTTAAATTAATTTTTCTAATAAAAAATTTATTTATCAACTATTAATAACACATTTGACCTGAAACAATTCATTTTGAGGCCTTAAATTATCCCTAATAAGTCGTTACCTACCAAAAGCCTCAAATAGGCCTCAATCCTTATAGCCTTTTTCTTCAAAACCTAATTATGTATAGAAAAATAAAAAATGTGATGTGAATATAATGGTATATTATATTACCCTATATCCTCTTATAGATCCATGTTTAATTTCATTAGTTGAAGCCAAGTGTAAGTCTACTTTTTCTTCCTATATCTTCTACCAATAAGCCCTGATTAGGCCTGTAGGCCTAAAAAGTGGATTTTGGCTCTAAAATCCTCATGCACATATGAAACCTTTAGTAAGTGTGTGATTAAATTTACCCATGAAAATAAAAACCTATTTGTTAATTTTGGTATTTTTTAACATTGTTCTTATAGCCAAACCATGAAATGGCAAAAAATAAGCCCTTTGTAAGCCTATTTGGACTGCCTTGGAAAATGGAGTTTGTTTAGTCACTTAAAATGGTTAATAATATTTTTTTTTGATTTTATGAGATTAAATAATCCTAATTTAACCTAATAAGATGATTTTAAAATGTCCATCTCTCTAAGATCATTGTAAAACACTAAAAACACACAAAATAGTGCTTTTATGGTAATCCATACATATCAAGTATATGTGGATGATACACTTGGATTATAGAAAAATATCTAAGAGGTTTTAGGATAAAAATATGGAATTATGTGTTATTTATGATTTCATCTCTTCAAACTAGTCAGTTTTGGGTTTTAATAGATGTTTAAGACCTATTTAAGGTGTTAATGATTATTCTTAGGGTCTTAATGATTGTTCATAAAGAATAACCCCTCTCTCTTTCTCATAATTACACAATATTTTTGTTAGGGTACCCCTATAACACCTAAAATCACATATAAAACCCATGCATCTCCTTATAAAAGGTGTAAGAAAAAGTTTATAACCTTCAGGTTGAAGAACAAGCATTTTGAGAGGTCTAGGCAAGTTTATAGTCTATAGGTGGTTTACTTGAGTCTAATTTGAGATTTAATGACTTTAAATAGGTCTATTAGGTTCCTATTAACTTATTATAATGTTTAATAATCATAATCCTTCATCAAAATCTCTTACATCCCATTGGACTAAGCTTAGGGTTTGTAGGCCAAGTTGCCCATCCTACCCTAACTCACTGTATTCTTATATTTATTTCTATCAAGAAGTTTGTGATCTCATGGAATGTTTATTTAGTTCATTAAAAATAATCTTAGGCCTTCAATGTCTCATCTTCACTCCACTTGAATTCACTATCATCTCCTTAATGAAAACCCAAGTAAGCTTGTCTCATGCCATTAAGACTGTAGGTAGAGTATGAATAGGGTATATTGCATTTTTATCACTTCTTGATTAAACCTAAGGGATTCTATGGTAATTTCATCACTTTGAGGCCATATTCAAACATCATGTGTATACAATATGTATTCAGGGTATTTAGTGTTTTTTATATACTTAGGTGGGTCAGAGGGTGATTTGAGTTTATATCATCACTATGTTTCCATCCTCCAACTCCACATAGACCTTTCTCTCTTTCAAGCAAACACCAATTTCTAAAAAACATAGACATATAGTATAGACTATGTGTGACTATGTATAGGTAGATTAGACCTATGACCCCTATCTTTATGTTCTCCTATTTAGACTAATTTGTCCTCAAATTTTATAATCTCAATATTTTGAAAACTATGACATCCTTTCCACTTTTCTTACATTTTCACACAAATCATTGTTCAAGGCAAGTCTCTATAGCTGACTATAGGTAGTTGTCTACAAGGTGACTGTGTGTAGGCAATCATGGCATCACCATCTCTAAATTCTTTGTTCCCATATTTATACTCACTTGATAACCTTAATTATCTTCTATCTTTTCAAACACTTAAAAAAACCATCGTCCCAAGTTTTGAAATCCTTGGTCATCAAAATAAACCTACAAGTGATCAATGGCCTGTAAATGTGTTCCTTTGAGATGACATACCAAATTAGATTTTTCAAGAGTCTTGTTTTCCATTACTAAATTTTTATAATCTCTCATTATGTTTTTGATGGATTGAGATTCCCTCCAAGCCTTGAATTTTATGTTTCCACCAATACACTCTCTCAAAACTAATGTTTTAATGGACTATAGGTAGATAGTGGACTATGTAGTCTTATATTAAGTCCTCAAATAGTTTTAGGACCTTTATTTAAAATTGAAAACCTAAAAATATTTGATGCTTTTGATGGTTTTATACCCTTATTTTAAACCTTTGGAAACTTAGTCAACATAGTCACAAACTCTGTCTTAAGACCAAATTCAACTACCAAGCTGGTTGTAAATGGACATTAAAGTTATAAATTTATATGGCATTTAATTAATACTTGAAATCCACTCTTAAAAACTTTCCAAATAATCTTATATATTATTTTTATCTTTAAAAACTTTTTAAACCCTTGAAACTCTTTTCTCTTTAGGAACATCACTATCAAAGCATACTTCTCCACAACAAGTTGTAGGTGGTTGTCTGAATGGACTGAGTATGTGAATCTTGGGTTTTCCTTTTAAACCTATTATTCCCTCTTAAAATATTAAATACTAATAAAGAGTAATTCTCATGTTATTCTAAGATTCATATCATCTTCAAGGCACATTATCAGACCTATGTACTTTTGACTGCCTACACATAAAACCTTATAGGTTTCTATTAGGTATGTTAGCTTGTTTGCACTACTTTGTCCCTAATTTCATGTAAAAATTCATTAATCCATAATATTTTCAACTTGAAACATAAATATAATTTTTTCATGCTCAAATAACCAACTTAAACCCTTCACAATATTGGATTCACCTTGGAATTGTAGACCCATAGCTTTGTAGGTGACAAGGACTGCAACTTGGTGATTGAAGCTTGAAAAGTGTGAAAGTGTATGATAGTGTTAATATACCATTTTAATTTATTTAATAAACATATAAAACATGAAAAATATATTCAAATTATCTATAAACACATATAAACCATTCAAATTACCTCAATAGATAGACACATAGAATATAATCTACAATGGAGATATGTGACCATTTAAAACTAGTACAGAACATCTGACTTTAGTATAAGGTTTATAATGGATTTATAAGATAATATATGGAAATAAAGGATCACTAAAATTAATTGGACCACTTGATAGAAACATAATCAATCACTTGTAGATAATTCATAAAAGAGAAATTACTTGCCAAAGGACCATTCACACTAGCCAATAAGATGGGTGAATGAGTGTGAGGAATTTATAGACATATTATAACTCATTAAAACTAGTTTTAAGTAGATATGATTTCATAATTTATTCTAGAGTTACTCTAAACTTAGTTTATGGGGTTTTAGGCCTTCAAAAAGAAGTCTAGGTTCTTAGTGATTATTCATAAATCTAATAGCACCAATACAATAGCCAATGATACAAATTGGAATCCCATAGGGGTCCAAAACTTTGGCCAAAATTTTAGGCCCTAAATCTACCTATACAACATGTACCATATGCTTGAAGTTGGCCTTCATTAGTTTGTGAAGGGGATGATGAGAGAGATAAGGATATGTATGAAACTATGGAGCTTTAATCTTCTTCCTAATCTGGTTTATAACCTATAAAAGTCTAAAGGACGTTTTAAATCTATTTTATCTTACACATGACTTTAACAAGCTTGTACAACTTCTTTTATCTACTTAATATGGTGTTGAAAACAAGAATTTTACTTTGTTCTTATTCCTCTAATAGGTTTGGTAGTTATATAGTTGATAAAAGATATTTTAAAAGTGTATGGTATAAATTTTTCCTTTGGGGTAACTTTGACACATATAAATTTAGCCAAAAATCTACTTTTTATGCATATTTAATACCTTAGAGTTATAAAATGGTCTTCAAACTTGAAAACCACCATGAAATGTTAGGAAAAATTTAATAACACATGAAATGACCTTAATAAACCCCTAATCACCTATGACACAAATTTGACCATGGTTTATCTCTCAATAACACCCATAGACCACTATATGACCACAATATGAAGTTACCTTAACTTCTCCAAACTAACCTTAAACAATGTTAACAAGGTTAAATGAAGACTCTTAGAGACTATATAGGGTATGACATGACCACATAAAAATACTATGAAAGTTTCAATATATACGGGGTGACCCAAATTTAACATGGCGTCAAATTTGGTCAACACATCCTATAAAATCCATGCTTGGGCCATGGACAAACTAACTTGGAAAATCCATAATACCTCATTATATTCTCACACTTAGCCATCCTAAAGCATCCTCATACTCTTTCCAATCCATTAAACTATCTAAGGAAGCCATTAGAGTCATTTTGAAGCTACAAGTAGAAAATCCACATTCAACCAATTTTGCATTAGAATTGTAATGAAGATCTTAGAGAGAATCCATAAGGTGCAAGGTGATGGTGTAATTTCATTCTTAATTGCTAGTTTTTCCTTTATTTCCCTCTTTTTGATGTTATTGTGTTGTTGGGTCTAACTTACTATATCTACTATTTTTGATCAATAAATCAAAAATACAATCATGCATTGGTGACTATAGTGGGTAACCTTTCAATTTAACTATTTTTTCTTGTTATAAGTGTTTTGAAAACTTACAAGATTGATTGGACAAAGGAATAACTCTAAATTTGATCAAATTTTCACATCCAGGAAAAAACAATTGTACTCTATAAATCATGATATTGCATCTACAATTTTTCCATAAGATATAGAAATTTTGTACAAACAATCCTTTTGACTACTAATGGCTTGATGTTTTGATAGGTTTCTAACTTTTCACAATACCATGATTCGTAAAAGGTGATTTTGTTAAAAACCTACAATTTTAACATATAAGTTATGATATTGCAAGAAATAGTTTTAAGTCAAAATAACTAGTTTAACATTGACATTTAAGCTTATAAGTTCACATTAACCCATTTTATCTAACAAGGATATGTAAAAAATTGATTATTTATAATCTTAAAAGTCAGTTGGTTTAAATCAATATCGCTAATACATAGTCATGACATTGTCATAAAAAGTGTGATATTGCCTCTGCAAATAGCGATTTTACCTTTGTGATTAAAACTATTATGTTAGCATGCTAACCTTAACCTTTTAACAATTTTTTTTCTCTACTTGGTTGTTTTTTATGTATAGGATAGTAAGGTACTAGCCCTAAACATCTCTTTATTTAGTACACAATACCACAAATTCACAGAAGTGATTTTAACTAATAATTTGCATTTTTATATGTCCACGGACAATTTTGAAAAAAAACTAATCACATTTATTTTTGTTTTATTTTCCACTGAGTATCTTATAGGTTACTCTAAGATCATATCTTTATCTGTGAATAGCTTTAGGATGTTTTTACTCTATAATATTTAATAAGGTTTTTTTTAATTATTGACAAAACCATAAATTATGAAATAGTGATTTTATTTAACATAAGTGATATTGCTTTTAAATAGGTGATTTTAAATAAAAATCATTAATCAATTAATTATTGTGTCACAATTATGATTTAATCTCTTTTAGCCTCTAGTAAAAATCTAAAAATCTTTTTACACCTAATATCTTTCTTACCTTGTAAACTCTTTGTGAATTTAACCAAACTTCATGTTTCAATGGAGTATAAATATTAGGGATAACTATCATTAGGCTAAATGGTTGACTCCATATAGGTCATTAATGGAGGGTGAAGAGTTAATTATAAAAACTAGGAATTATAAAACACCCCACATGATTTTTTCCCCAATTTAGCTTTACATATCTCAGGAACTCCCTAACACACCTTTATGTATACCTAGTATATGACCTATCAACCAAAATAGGTTTTCTACTACCAGAGTCAATATCAGCTCCCAAGTGACCATGAATTGTAGATAGGGTCAAGAGGGTTTGGTATATTATGTAATAGGTCACCATATTAAATTCTCACCTACTAATCCATTAGATGATGTAGGCATCGAGTTAGATACCCATTTGGTTGACTAAAATTAGGGCTCATAATTGAGTGTGTTTGTGTGAGTGTTATGCTAAGGGCTATATTATTTATGAACTGAGTCTTCCTTATCCCCTTTTATTACTAATAAAACCTATTAAACCATTACTATATATCTTATCTTAAAATCAAAACCAAATCACTTCATATCACTATTCACACCTTTTGGATAATAAATTTTTATCTTGAAACCAAAAACTTTAGTGGTTACTTATCATTTTCTATCCTAGTCACCACTTTATTCAACTTATCCTTGATAAAAAATTATTAACATTTTCAACCTTGTCTTCTTTAGTATATCACCCATCATTTCATCATCCTACCTCTTCATACCTATAACCCACCCAATCATCATCTTGCTAGTGTGAATGATGTTTTATTATCTCACCCTCTTTGTCTCTTTTCTAGATTGAATCTTTATGGGGTGTTTAATTTGGTAATATTTGGTCATTCTAGTCTTCATATCCTTAAAAAAAATCCAAGTTTAAGTCACATATAATCAAATATATATGCCACTTGTAATCTTATGTTTAAGATAAAATTAGTATCCAAATTTGTCTTCTCTCCCATCATCCTATATAAAAGTCACACCTAATCACTATTCTTGCATTACCTTCACCATCTACCATGCCTATTAGAAACCATGCCTAGATTATAGGGATAAGTATCTAATCAATAAAATGACATTTATGGTAATCTAGGTGAACAAAACAAGGATAATGATGACACACATAGTGACATGCATACCCCTAAAGATGAAGACTAGTTTACGAATGACTTATTCCATAGTGATGAGGTTAGGGCTCAATTTGACCAATACATATATGATAATTATGATAAAATTCTTTCCTAATTTATTGTAATATGTAACATACTACCCATAAATTTGACCCAATCATCTTTAATAATATCATCCATCCATCTACTAGACCCAACACTCCACCCCATTAAAATAATGTAACCAAGAACAAGAAGAATATAATCTTGTGGATCATGAATAAGAACTTGATGAAGAATAAGAACCCCCAAAAAATACCTACATTGAGACTAATAATATAATAACCACCTTGGAGGATCATTTATAACAATTAACACAATAAATTAATTCCCTCACATCTCAATTTCATGCTTAAAACTAAAGACCCACTTCACCAAGATAACATGGTATTAATACCAATCCTGATCACTCAAGAACTAGAACAAGCCAATTATAAGCCTCCAATACCATAATGTATCCCTTATTATCTCAAGTGTGGAGAATTATGAAAGAGCCTCTTCAACATGTTGACACTTGCACCCAAGCAATGAGATATAAATATGAAGACTTTTGCACATCTCCCTTGGAAATGAGTATCTTGCAAGTACCTTTCCCATCATACTTTTATATTAAGAAATTTGATAAATATACATGGAAAGGAGATCCATGGGAACACATGTAATAATTATATGTATCATTCCATGAGGTTTCCCATGATTATAATTACCTTCTCAGACTCTTCCCCAAAAGTCTCATGGATCCCACACTAGAATGGTTTATGCATTTACCTAAAGGGTCCATATCTAGATTCAGGGAGTTAATAGAAAAGTTTGTGTGACACTTATCCTTCAATAATTAACATGAAATATCCATCATATAAATTTATAATACTAAGTAAAGAAATGGGGAAATCTTATTCTCATTCTTACAACATTGGAAAATCCTCTCGAGTCGATTCTGTTGCATGTTTCTTGAGAAGGAATTGGCCAAAATATTTATTGACAATATCAATGCTAAATTTAAATATAAAATAAATATATAATGTGTCAATTATTTTGATGAAATAATATAAAATGGGATTAAAATTTAAAAGGAACTCAATTAAAAGGGGATAATTTAACTATATACCCAAAATGAGTAGAGTCAGAATCAATATAATACTTTTTAGGTAAGCCTAAGGTATTTAATAAAAATAAAAATGTTTTAGGGGATGGTGTAATAGATTATAAACATGTGAATATAGTGAAAAAATCTTCCCATACTAACAAACAATAAAATGTATCCATTATAATGGTACAAAGATGAAAACCAAAGCCCCAAATGGGAAAGAGGCCTCTAACTAGTCTTGGTGTACCCACAAAAATGGTCCTACAATAATTAATCATTTATAATAAGATTACTCTCCCTAAAAATTGACCATTGGATGATAGTAAACCATTACTAGAATGGTATCATGAAGATTAATTTTGCCAATATGAAAAATTCAAGGGACATGATACCAAGAAATTCATGTAGTTAGGAAACTACATCTAATACTTAATTGATAAAGGAGATATAGAAGTAGAAGGGGAAAGTCCAACCAATCAATCTAAGAGTCAATAGTTGGGAATATATTAAGACCCTTTGCCTAATCATGATAAGAGGAAAAAGGTGTCACTTAGGGATTAGGGTCAATCCTCCACTTCCAATAGAACTATCATTCCATTCCATACCATCATATTATTGACCAAATTTCACCCTGTAGGTCAAATTAGAACCCCAATAGGTAAAAAATTGATATCTAGGTGATTTTAGGTGTATAGTATTATGTTAGTGTGTATTATAAGTCTTTGAATGTAATTTCATTTCATATTAGCCTTGGTTTTGGTCATTTTAATCTTTATCTTTTTGAGTCATTTAAAGGTCATAAAAGGAGCATTAAATGACTTATACAACATACTTTGGTGAAATTAAAGTGTCAAAAGGTGATTTCATGGGTCATGTATCTTATTATGCCTTAATCAACTATTTATAATTGAAAAATGGTAGGTTCTTTAGAAAAAAGAGCAATTTTCTTAGAAAAACAGAGGAGTTTGACACTTGTATAGCCCATGAGAGAGTGTGACACATGGGAAAAGGTTGTGTAATGTCTCTTCATATTCACTAGACTCAATTCATGTTTAAATTTTTTTGAAAGTGCAATAAAAGGTCAAAACCATTCTACTCTCCTATCGCTCCACCATGCACATAGAACAAGTCATTAGGTTTGTGCTGAGTATAGCCAGCAAGGGAGGTTTTAGGAAAAATTATCCTAGGGTTGTCTTCCACACTCAGTCATATTCCATTTTGTGTTTGGTTTTATAAGAATTGTGTCTTTTGCTTTTGAACCATTCTTAAGAAGTTGGCCTATCTAATTTTCTTTCCAATCTATACACCCTATAGTTTTTTCTCTAATTTGGAAAAGTTCATACAATCTAACTACTATAATTGAACCTAAAGGACACGTAATATCAATCTCATGTATTCCATTATTGTTTTAGTGTTTCAAGGTGTTTGGATAAGCCAAGTATCTTAGGTTGCAAGTGAAGACACTTTTTTATGTTGTAAACATGTTTTAACTATTTATATAATATTCATGCTTTGGTAATGATTATAGGGGGTGAAAATAAGTTAATTATCATGTTTCCAATGTTATTTTTATATCCTACCATTTAAATATAATTCTATAAACCAATCACCATGATGGTGCAGTTATAAAGTGCCATACAGTCAGTTGTCATATGACTGGCATACAAAGTCAACCAAGTGAGCTATGAAAAGATCTAAACCACATACATGGAGTTGTAATTGAGTTTATAAGATGTTTTTAATACCATTTTACATTAAAAATAAACCTAAGTTCCCCAAATTTATATGAAATTAGTTGTGATAACTAGAACCCCTATATAATTAGGATTCCTATAGAGGGTTCATGCATAGCCATGGTGAGTTACATATAATGAAGGTTTGTATAAAATTTATGGATAATTAATTATGGTGTAAATATTTTTATCATTCTCTTAGAATATGAAAAAATAATTTGAACTTCCAAAGAGTGAGCAAAGGACTGTGGTAGTCAAATAAAACACTTTCACATAATCTACCATGAACATACACCTACAAGTGCCCTCATAGAGGATGTCATGTTGGAAGGAATTATCTGAGTATAAAAATGTCCTTGATTATTAAATGAGTCTATTTTGAAACCTTGAATAAGTTAAAAACACCTTTGAATCTCACAAACCATGTATTCTACCAACTAACTCATCCTCACTGCCTGTATATGCAAATGTCTACCTACAATTGGTCCTAGCAGAGGACTAAGTTGCCATATGAAGTGTTGAAGGACATGGAGGAACTCATCCTAAAGTAATAACATGATTAATATATCCTAATATACATGTTTGGAATTTTATATTTGTATATAGGGTGGAAGGTCACTCCCAAAGATAATGACTATGTATTCAGGGATCAAATCCTTAAAATAGGAAGACAAAGCACCTAAGCATTTTGTCAAGGTTAGTTAAAAAAGTTATCAAGAGTTTTGATAAATATAAATTACCAAAAATTATATCATATATATATATATATATATATATGTATGTATGTATGTGTGTATGTATGTATGTATGTATTATATGATCTCTAAAAAAGTATTGAGGAATTTTACTAAGGGAAAATGGTTGTTGGAAGTATTAATGTTGCCTATTAGAACACTAAAATCCTATATTGACATCTCCAAGTTTGAACCCAAAGAGTCCTTTTCACATAAATTTGTAAAAATAGACCATGCCACCATGTTTAAACGGTTTAAAATAGTGAAATTGTAATTTATTATCTTAAATATCATCAAAATAAGATGGTATGTGGTGTTTTAAGTCATCTACTCACCTAAAAGTTTCTCTTGCTTAAGATGTTGACCTACAACTAACTGCAAATTCTCATAGTCCATAGTCTGATCTTAGGTATGGATAATTAAATAAATTGTAAAATATATTAGGTTATAATGATTTATAAGACCTCATAGGGTCCCCATGGTTTTTGTGACATAGGTTTCAAATATAAAAGTCATCTACAGGATCATACTTATCCCAACACGGTTGACTATGTTTAATTTGTGATAGCAGTGAGAAAGTTTGAAGGTGTAAGTGCTGGTAGTACATAAATATGAGATAAATGGGTCAAAAAAATTATCAAATGATCCTAAATGACTCTAATTAATTTTTTAAACATTATACCTAGGGTTAAACAAGCATAATCACCTACAAGTGTTCCTCCAAAACAAAGACATAGTTAGAAAATGCACATAGTCTTAAGAGTGCAAGGTGTGTGAAGAGGTTCAAAAAATTCAATAGTGATGAATGGATTAGAAAAAAATACATAATTATTAAATAAGATTCAATAGACTCTTTCATATGAAAATCATGCATATAATAGACTCACATCAAGCAATATGCAACCTACATTCCAAAATCCTGCACACAATCCCTTTTTTAGGAGTTTATCTTGGAATTTGAAGGAATTAAGGGGAATAATGATCTAATAAATGGGGGAAAAAATTTAAATGGTATCAACCAATTGGATAATCCCCTCCAAAACTCATTTTTTCTAGGAAAATAGGGGAAGTATCCTCTATTTTATCTCAAATAGAGGGTACTTCCCTAGGTTATAAACCCTACAGTCTTGGGGATTGGAGATGAAAAGGTTAAATAAGAGATAATGGAACACTTCATATAAGTGTATGAAGATTAATAACACCTAAAAAAACATGGAAAGCCAATCACAAAAGGAATAAACTTAATAGGGTATTGTAAACCCTTAATTATGCAAGCAAGCCTATTAGGCATGTTTAGGCCTAGAATCTAAATGAGGGGTAAAACTCATTTATAAACTTAAGTGATAACTAAAATATGATGGATAATGTTGATAGGGTCACTATATATGTATCAAATCTTCCATCTTATAGATAAAGAACAAGGAATCCATTTTTGAGCTCAAGGCCAATTCAAGCCTGTAGGAAATGGAGAATCAGGCTCAATAGGCTAACTGTGAGTGATCACATATTATCTAAGGATGTGAATAGAGATTAAGGGAGTTTAGATAACTTAAAATTGGTCTTATACATTGATCTTATGTAATTTTTTTGTAACTCTAACATTCCATCTTTATGAATGAAGCTTAAGGGATTAAAAGACATAAAACCCTTGGATAATGACCCAATTGGAAAAATGAGGATGGAAAAAAATATTAGTGGATAAGAATTATAATTAAATTGGATGGGATCTATAGAGGATTATTCAATTCTATTACCCACCCTTTTGGACTATATAGAATTGTATGGATGGAGTACAAAATAGGGTTTTCTTGATAATTGTGTGTGTTTTGTAAGTTATAGAAGGAGTCTGAAGATTCAAATCACATGGGAGGGAATATTGAGACTTAAGATAACTCCCCATGACATTTTATTTTTTAATAAAAACTCTTAGTCACCTTAATAGGAGTTCTCATCTCAACCAGTCAGAACTTGCATATTGAACAAGATAGTGAGAAGGGTGAAAACTTCAAATGGGAGCCTTTTTAAGGTATGCCTAATGCCTCTATATCCATGTATAGCATTAACACGTTTCATTCACCCACTTTAATTTATTTTCATGAGAAACTAAATCCATTTTGTAAGCCAAGTGTGCAAGGTGTGTGAAAGAGGAGTTTTCTTTGATTGTAAGTAGTGATGGCTCGCTTTTAGAGGAATCTAACTGATTAGGAATGCATCCAATGTATGCAATAGAATTTATACAACACCTCCCTCTTAGTCTAATGATGATATCTATCCCTTGTTATTTTTTAGATGTTCCATTAGGGTTGAATGATTAAGGTAATTTTTTTTGTGTATAATGAGAACTCCTACACCACATTTCATGAGTTGAATAGTTTGGAGAGCCATTTTTCCTATTAAACCTTACATGTTATATTTACTAATTCATTATTATACACAATTAACTACTCCTCTTAGCATGAAAAGTGTCCTTGTGACATTTGGAATTATTTCTTCTCTTCTCTCTCTCAAGTTCTATAAGAACTAGTCATTTTGGATATTATAAGTATGTTCCACCTAAGTATGGTGAATCCCTACTCATTTTCATACCATGGATAAATAAATATAATTGATTTTGGGTATTCTATGACTTTTCATAGCGTGTTTACTTAAATTATTGATCTTTCTTAGTGATGGTTATTGTTTCCTTAGCATTTTTGTCTAATTCTATCACATATTTATAGCTTGAAATCTTCTTCTTGAAGATCATGTGAAGTGTTTTATGAAGTGTAAAGGTTGAGTGAGTTAGTCTATTCAAATAGTGTCATTCTAGTCCTATTATCTATTCCTCCTAGCCTAAACATTCATCACAACCTCATAATGAAATATTGATGTGAGAAGAATCAAATTATATATAAGTGTATGCCTTGTTAGTCTCTTGGTCTCATGTGTGACATGAAACTATTTGGTAATTATCAGTGAATTTGGTGTGTCACCATATTAAGGATAGTTTACTTTCATTTTTCTCTCCCTTTTCCTTACAAACATAGATGTAGTAGTGATCTAAAAATGGTACATCAAGAGAGCTAGACCTATCTAGAGATTAACCTCATTCTTAGTTTACCCATATCCTATAGGTGTTTTAATAGTGCCACTTATATGAGGAGAGATCATACATCTCATCAAAGGGTGCAAATCCAAGTGACAATAGTTTTTGGCATGCTCAATGGGACTCATTATCCAAGAAGTTGAAATATTTTTGGTTTTGTCTTTAAACACATTAGCCTTTAGAGGAATCTATTCAGGCATCAATGATGACTTAAAAGTTACATTAGCTAGTAAATTAGCCTAGGTTTTCCATTGGAATATTTTTGGTTATTGTTCTTTGGTATTTGCTTATAAATGAAATTCCATGGCTGGTTTTGGTGTTGAGTATTGTTTTACACAAGTTGATGAGATATATCAACCTTATGGCATTCCCTATCCACCTTTGTATGATTCTTATAAACCTTATCATTATCCTTAATATATTCAATATGACCATTATCAACATTTTCATGAGTTTTATTAGTCTTATAATTAGTGTTCTCAATATCTTGTTCCTCCTAGTTAAACTAGTCACTTCTTAATTCATTCCATTTTAAATTTCAAGCAAACCCTCTTAGGATATGAGAGGTACATGATAGAGCCTAACACACAAACAAAACATGGTCAAGATGTTCCTATTCATCTAATTCATTATATGCATTAGATCTAGTTAAAAGAGAGTGGGAACCTATTGAGAGAGCAACTTGGTAAAGGCTCACAGGTGAGATGCTAGATGTGAGTGGCCTTGTTTCATCCTTAAAAGATAGGCTAAGGATTCATTAGGAAAAACCTCAACAAATATATCAACCCTTATATCCACCTCCCCAAGATTTATATTAGTTCTACTTGACCCCCACTCATGAACCCATTCAAGCTTATCAAAGTCATATTTTTCCCAATCAACTAGAAGAGAGAGTTCTAAGGACAAACTTTGTTTTTGAAGCAAACCTTGATAGGAATATTGATTTAGACAATAACCTAATGTATTAGTCCATATTATCAAAAAATGAAGTGTAATATAAGATTTCATTACCTTCTCCCATTACATATATACCTCAATAAGAGACTTATAGTTATGAAATCCCAAGTTAGAGACAAGGTGGAGAATCCAAGCCTAAGGAGATCCCAATTTTCATGAACACTTCATCCACTCCTCAAATTACATCACTACCTCAAGAAGAGACTCCTAATCCTAACATCCTAAACTAGAATAAGGTAGTGGAATCATGGGAAAATAAAGGGGATAAAATCCTAGACAAAGAATGTCAAGTTGAGAAAGAGCTTGATCCTATGCAAGTCTCTCCCACCCTTCCTTAAGAGACCTATTATTTTCCATATCAAAACTATTGTACTGCTTATCCTCAAATGATGCCTATCAACTTCAAGAGATACTTTTCCAAGATAACCTAGCCAAAAAAATTGAAGATTTAGAGTTGAGAATGAAATTGTTGAGTCAAAGTGTGATGGAAGGTTTAGAGACAAAAGAAGATCCTATGCCTAAACACACCCCATATAACCTTCCTAAAGAGAGTTATTAAGCTAATTTATATCTAAATTATGTGATTTTCAAATGGAAGGGAGAAAAACAAGCTAATTTATCCCAATTTTTTCCTCCCCTTACTCAAGAACTCTCAAAAAGATCCCCTATAATTTATTCCCAATCTATTGTTGAGTTATATGATTCACCTCCACCAACTACTTCATCTTGTCCTCACCCTATCACCATTTTCCTTGATGTACCTATGGTGTGAGAACCTAAAGAGGATAATTTGTTTGATAATAATTTATAAATCTTTTTTGAATAAAACATAGCTCCTTGGAAACCTCATTAGGCTATGTCACCTAATCATAAAATTCTTAGCATTGGCATCACCAAGAAGGATAAAGAAATTGAGAATATTATAGTCCTTGAGAAGAAAATCCAAGTTATAAAAGTTGAGATACAACTTGAGAACCCTCAAGAGGTTCTAAATGTTGAAGAAGAGGTGATTTACTATGTTGAATCTTTTGATTGTGTTGATATTAAAGAATATCTTCCTTGTGTCAAAGAAGAGGAAATCAACATTGGTTCTTCCATTACTATTGAAGATATCATAGATGGGAAAGACAAAGTATCTAATCAACCTTGGGATGAATTTTTTATAATCATTGGATCAGGTTATAGTCCTCTTCAAGGAGGCTATGATCTAGTCAAAAATGGAGAAGACAACTTTGACACTCAAGTGGGTATGTAAAGAAGAAGCAACTTTTAAAATTTGTCCTTTCAAGAGGCATATGCATCCCATGAGGATATGTTTGAAATCATAAAAATGGGTTATCATCTTGTCAAATATTTGTAAGAAACACATCAAATTTTGAAGGATATAATAAGCTTCTATTGGCCTCAATCTTCCAAATAATAAGAAACTACTCCTATTGAATCCAAGCCTACTGAGAAAATATGAATTGATCATGAGATGAAGAGTGGGCAACAGTATGAGGTATGTGTACAAATTAAAAAATAATAAATTTACATTAGAGACCTATTTAAGGATGATCTACTTGAGAGTAGATCAAGTGAAGTGTTAAGGAATAGGTCTGATAGACCAAGCATCCAATCTAAGGAGCAACATGCTTGGAAATATGATTCATCCCATGAAGAAGAAGATTCATATAAATTTCCTTTTGATCCTAGAAAGGAAGAATACTTAATTTCTATTTGTTCATAGTTTTTTGTTTTCTATTTTCCCTAAGTGATTTGAGCACATGTGTGCTTGCTTTGCTTTGTGTGTGTCCTTTATTTTATGTGGTTGAGGTAATTAGTTGTCTTGTCTTGGTCAAAAAATTGCTTTCAAGTGTCAGTTATTCTTATTTTGTTTTATACTTTATATGAATCCCTAATCCCATGGATATAATAAGGATATGAATCTTTATATAACAGGTGTACTACCCATATGAGTCACCATTTTATTGACCAAATTTGACCCTACAGGTCAAGTAGGAGACATATAGGTAAAAAAATGATATTTATGTGTTTTTAGGGGTCTATAATTAGGTCATAGGGTGTATTATAAGTATTTTCATGTCATTTCATGTCATATTAGCCTTGGTCTTGGTCATTTTAATACTTATGTCTTTTTGAGTCATTTAAAGGTCATAAAAGGAGCATTTAATGACTTGTATGGCCTTCTTGGGTAAATATAAGGTGTAAAAATGTGATTTCATGTGAAATGTGTCATATTATGCCTTAATTAATTTTTTCTAACTGAAAATTGATAGGTTCTTCAAAAGAAAGAGTAATTATCTTAGAAAAAGGAGGAATTTGGCACTTATATGGCCCATGAGAGAGTGTGACACATGGGGGAAGGTTGTGTAATGTATCTTTAGCTTCCTTAGACTCAATTAAACATTTTTAATTCTTTTAAAGTGAAATAAAATGTCAAAACCCATTCTAATCTCTTATCACTCCACCATGCACATAAAACTAGTCAGCAAGTTTGTACTTAATATGGCCAGTAGGGGAGGTTTCAATAAAAATGCTCTTGGGTGTGTCTTCCAAACTCAATAATCTTCCATTTTATGTTTTTTTAATAATAATTTTGGCTTGTTATTTATTAACCATTCTTAATAAGTTATCCTATCTAATTTTCTTTCCAATCTATGCACCCTATAGGTTTTTCTCTAATTTGGATAATTTATTACAATATAAATACTAGAATTGAATATAAAGGACATGTAAATATCCAACTAATGTGATAAATTCTTGTTTTAGTATTTCAAGGTGTTTGGATAATCCAAGTATCTCAATTTTTATTGAAGACATTTTTTTGTATTACAAGCAAGTTTCAACTATTTTTAGAATCTTCATGGTTTAGCAATGATTCTAGGGGGTGAAAATAAGTTAATTATAATTTTTCCAATGTTATTTTTATATCCTCCAATTTAAATATCATCCTCAAAATCAATTTACATGAGGGTGCAATCATAAAGTGTCATACTATTAGTTTCCATATGACTACCATACACAATCAACCAAGTGAGCTATGCAAAGATATAAACCACATCCATCTAGTTTTTATTGAATTCATAAGATGTTTTACATACAATTTTACATTAAACAATCAAACTAAGTTCCCAAAAGTTCTATGCAATCAATTATGATAACTAGAACCCCTATATAATTAGGATTCTTGTAGAGGGTTCATCCATAGCCATGGTGAGTTACATATAATGAAAGTTTATATAGCATACATGGAGAAGTAATTATGGTGTCAAGATGTTTATCATTATCTTATAACATTAAAAAATAATTTGAGCTTCTAAAGAGTGAGCAAAGGACTATGGTAGTCAAATACAACACTTCCACATGGTCTACCATGAATATACACCTATAGGTACCCTCATGGAGGATGTCATGTTGAAAGGAATTATATGAGATTAACAAGGTCCTTTATGTTTAAATAAGTCTATTTTTAATATTTTAGGAATCTCAAAACTCATTTAATCTCACATACCATGTATTCTTCCAACTCACTCATCCTCACTACATGTATGTGCAAATGTACACCTACAAGTGGTCCTAACAAGGGGCTAAGGTACCATAGGGAGTGTTAAATCATGTGGAGGAACTCATACTAAAGTTATAACATGTTTAATATATCTTAACATACATGTTTATAATTCTATATTTCTAGTCAAGGTGGAAGGTCACTCCCAAAGGCAATGATTGTGTATTCAAGGATCAAATCCCTAAAATAGGAAAGCAAAGCACCTAAGCATTTTGTCAAGGTTAGATAAAAAAAAGTTATCAAGAGTTTTATACATATGAATAACCATAACCTGTTGAATCTATATAGGATATGAGCTATAAAAAATGAGAGAGGAATTTTACTAAGGTAAGATGGTTTTTGGAAGGCTCAAAGTTGCCTATTGGAGCACTAAAATCCTACATTGGCATCTACAAGTTTAAACCCAAAGAGTCCTTTTCACCTAAAGTTGTAAAACTATAACATAAAACCATGTTTGAATTGTTAAAAAGACTTAAATTTTCCTTTATTATCTTAAGGATCATTAAAATAATATGGTATGTGGTGTTTTAAGTTTGATGCTCACCTACAAGTTTCTCTTAAGAGGTTGACCTATAGCTAACTATAAATTCTCATAGTCCATAGTGTGATCTTAGGTATGGATAAATACAAAAATTGGAACATATATAAGCTTCAATTGATTAATAATACCTCATATGGTCCCCATAATTTTTATGACATAGGTTTCATAGATAAAAGTCACCTACAAGATCATACTTATCCCAACATAGTTGACTATGTTTAACTATGATAGCAGTGAGCAAGTTTGGAGGTATAAGTGTTGGTACTGCATAAAGATGATACAAATGGGTCTAAAAAAATATATAGTGATCATAAAGTAATATAAGGAATTTTTTAAACACTATACCTAGGGTTCAACAATCATGATCACCTACAGGTGTCCCTCCAAAATAAACACAATAAAAAAATGCACAAAATCTGGAGAGTTCAAGGTGTGTAAAGAGATACATTAAATTACATAGTGATGAATGGATTGTAAATACATACATAATTATAATATAATATTAATTAGTATCTTTCATATGAAAATCATGCATATAATGGACTCACATCAAGCAATATGCAACCTACATTCTAAAATCCTACACACAGTCCCTTTTTTAGGAGTCTATCTTAGAATTTGAAGGAGTTGTGGGGCCTATTGATATAATAAAGGGACAAAAAAAAATTAAATGGTCTCCACCACTTCTAAAATCACATAAAACACTTATTTTATTTGGGAGAGTAAGAGAAGTACCCTTTATTTTGTCACAGATAGAGGGTACTTCCCTTGGTTGCAAACCCTACATTCTTGGGGATTAGAGATAAAAGGGTGGATAGGAGCTAAGGTAAAATTTAAGAGAGGTTTATTAAGCTTAATAAAACATTTTAAAACATGGAAAAATAATCAAAAAATGAGGAAACTCAATATGTTTCTCTAAACCCTCAAGTATACAAGTAGGCATGTTTAGGCCTAGAATCCAAATAAGGGGTCAACTTCATTTTTAACCTTAATTGATCACTCAAATAGATTGTATCATGTTTATATGGTCACTACATATTTATCCAAGCTTTCACCTTGTAGAGAAAGCACAAGGAATCAATTTTTGAGCTCAATACCATTTCAAGCCTATAAAAAATGAAGAATCAAGCTCGATAGGCTAACTTTGAGTGCTCACATCTTATATGAGGATGTGTATGGAGGTCAAGATAGTTTAGATAAGTTTACATGGGTATTGTACATTTATCTTGTGGAATTTGTTTACAACTCCAACATTCCATCTTTATGAATGAAACTTAAGGGCTTAAAGGACCTAGAACCCTTGAAAACCTTGGATAATGACCTAATTGGAAAAATGAGGTTGGAGAGAAATTATAATGGAATTGAATGACCATGAAATTTGATGGAATCTATAGAGGAATCTTCAAGGATACTATCCATCCTTTTGGACTATATAGAATTATATGGATGGAGTATAAAATATGGTTTTCTTGATAGTTTTGTGTGTTTTTTAGCTTCTATAAGGAGTCTAAATATGATAATCACATGGGAATATTGATACTTAAGATAATTCTCCTTTAAAATTTATTTCTTCATAATAACTCCTAATTTCCTTAATAAGATATCGCATCTAAGCTAGTTAGAATTGGCGTAGTGAACACGATAGTGATAAGAGTGAAAAATTTAAGTGGGAGCCTTCCTAAGGTGTGCCTAATGCCTCTAAGGACATGTATAGCCTTGACACATGTAATTCACCCCATTTTATGTATTTTCATGAGAAAATAAAGCCATTTTGGAATCCAAGTGTGCAAGGTGTGTGAAAGAGGAATTTTCTTTGATTACAGGTAGTGATGGATCACTTTTAGAGGAATCTAAGTGATTAAGAATGAAGAAAATTCATGGAATATCATGTATATAACCTCTCCCTCTCATTAAAATCATGATATTTTCTCCCTATTAATTTTTTGGATGTTCCAATATGGGTAAATGATGAAAGCAATTTTCTTATGTAGAATGAGAACTCCTATACCACATTTCATGAGTTGCATAGTTTGGAGAGCCATTTGTGCTATAAAACCTTTCATGGTCTATCTCGTAATTAATTATTATATGCATATAACTCCTCCTCTCATCATGAAAAGTGTCTTTATGACCTTTGGAATTCTTTCTTCTCTTCTCTCTCTCAAGTTCTATAAGAACTAGCCATTTTGGCTATTGTAAGTATGCTCCACTTGAGTATGGTGAAGCTCTACTCATTTAAATACCATGGATCAATAAATAATATTGATTTTACCTCTTCTATGACTATTCATAGTTTTTTCACTTGAATTATTGATCTTTCTTAGTGATGACTCTTGTTTCCTTTGAATTATTGTCTCATTCTCTCACCTATTTGTAGCTTGAAAGCTTCTTGTAGGTCATGTGAAGTTTTTTATGAAGTGTCAAGGTTGAGTGAGTTAGTCTATTCAAAAAATTCCATTCTAGGCCTTTTTATAGTCATCCTATCCTAAACATCCATCATAACCTCATAATTAAATACTAATGTGAGAAGAATTGGATTAGAGAAGTGTATGCCTAGTTAGTCTCTTGGTCTCATGTGTGACATGTAGCTAGTCAATAGTTATCTATTAATTTGGTGTATCACCACCTTTAGGATAGTTTAATTTCAATTTTATCTCCCCTTTCCTTAAAATCATAGGCATAGTAGTGATCTAAAAGTGGTACATCAAGGGAGATAGCCCTATCTATAGATTCACCTCATTCTTAGGCTACCCACAACCTAGAGGTGTTTCAATTGTGCCACTTGGATGAGGAGAGCTAAGAAATCTCCTCAAAGTTTTAAAATATAAGTGATAACACATATCAATAACATTAAAATTTTATTCCCCTAATAGCTCACATAACCACCATCCACCATATTTAAAATTAATAGGGCAATAGCATATTTTGTAGTAACTACATGGTGTGGAAAGATCACCATTATTGGATTACCTTCAAAGGAACCATCCTCATCTACATCTCAAAGATTAAATATATATAAAAAGGTTCAGATCTCTTTCTATAAACCATATGACATCATCCAACATGTTGATAATACTCCAACTCAAATCTCTCTCATTGATCTTATTAAGACATCACTAGTAAATCGAGAAATTTTCAATCAAGTCTTGAATAAACTCAAAGTCCCTAACAATATTGATACAAGCCAATTTTAGGCATTAATAGGTCATTTATCTCCTTCTCAATAGATTAATTTTAGTACATAGGATATGACACCTATATTCCCTCACCATAACTATCTATTATTCATTAAAATTTCCATTTCCAATCATAAGATCTCATAGGTACTCATAGATGAAGGGTCTACTTTAAATTTTTGAAATATTAACTTTTTTAATAAGTTGGGGTACTATGATCATTCATTAGGGCCTTTAATAATTATCAAAGCATATGATGATAATTAAAGGCCATCTATAGGAACTATTTATCTTCTTATAGCTATGAGACCCATAGTCTACCAAACTTTAATTCATGTGGACATTGATCTCCCATATAATTTACTTTTGGAATGCCCATGGATCCATGAAATAATAGAAGTTACCTCTCCCCTCCATCAATGCTTAAAATTCCCTCATTCTATAATGGAGGTTATCATCTCATTTGAAATATAACACTTTCATAGATATCAAATGGACCAATCTAATCATACTTACTATTACCCCATCACTCATAGTTTTACTTATAATCCCAACACTATGAAATATATCCACCTTAATGATCTAACACCTAATTCAAATGAATCCACATACATAACTCATCTTAAGATCACTTCTAAGATTTTTTGAGAGTATTAATATAGAACCTTTTGTGTTAGAAACCTACCACTTTCACCATATAACTATGGGTCCTTGGCCATGAGGAAAGATAAACCCATTATTTATCAGTTTGGGTCCATAACATTTATTAGTGTGAGCATACTATCAGAATAATACTCTAATGAACCAGATGACTCATGGCTCATTCCTAAAGATGAGGCCTTAGAATGTCATAAATAAAATACCCCTAGCTTCAAAATATGCTTCAAAATATGAATTATAAGGGGAAAGGACTATGAAGAGATAAAAAAGATAGTATTGAACCTATATGGGTTCAAAAACACCCAAAACATCTTGGCTTAGGGTACAAACCTCTAGCAATTGACCTAAGCACTATCATCTAGGATAATTATTTAGTTCTTGAGGAGTCTATCTCTAACAAATAAGTTAAAATAGGTTCAAAATATAGTATTTAAGAGGACTTGGATGCCACCAATCTCTTATCTAACACCACCATCTCTAATATTAATATCTCCCTCCCTAATCCCACACTCATAGGCTGTGATCAAAATAATGAGTCTTCCTTTGATATATTCTAAAATGATAAAACCATTATTGAATATATGGGAACAAGAAATTTTATTCCATTAGGAGACCATAAGAAAGGATTATCTATTAGTCTACATGAGTTTGCATATTTTGGAGAGAAAAAAATATATCTAAATTAAATCAAATAAAAGGAATATGAATATGAATATCCCTTTCCAAATACAAAATAAATCCAATTCACTCCTAATGAGCTAAAAACCTATCTTAAATTAGATATATAACTCTTAGAATAATTTTCTCTAGAAATAAAGGAGTTGCCATCACCCACAACATATCTATAGGACCAATCACCTTCTATTATTGAGGAAGTTATAGAAGTAAATCTTGGAATAGATGAAAGTCCTAAAATGGTCAAACTAGGGGAAATTCTTGCATATAAAGAGAAAAAAATCTTTATTGTTCTTCTCAAACAATATATATGTATTTATTTGAGCTATTCTAATATGTTAGGGCTAAACCCAACTTGGTAATTCATCATTTAATGGTACATCCAAATTCAAAACTTGTTAAATAGAAAATTTGTAAAATGCACCCTAAAGTATCACTCTTGGTCAAAGAGGAGTTAAAATAATTACTAGAAGTCAAATCTATCTATCCAATTGACTATTTTGATTGGATATCTAATAATTTCCCTATGGCCAAACCATAAGGAGGAATCAGAATCTGTACCAAATTTTAGGACATAAAAAAATGGATAAAAAAGAATTTCCATGGATTAATATTGATATGATCATGAACTCTACTATAGGTTATGAGATGCTATCCCTGATGGATGGTTTCTCTAGATATAATCAAATCAAAATTTATCCTAAAGATCAACACAAGTCTACTTTTATCACTCCATGAAGGACCTTCTATTATCAACTGATGCCTTTTGGTCTTAAAAATGTGGGATCTACTTACCAAAGGTATATGATAGTAATATTCCATGACATGATGCATGACATTGTAGAATATTATGTGGATGATATACTAGGAAAGTATAAACTTTGATCTAAACATCCTATTCTCTTAATGAAAATCTTTAAGAGGCTTAGATAATATAAGGTTAGACTGAACCTTAAGAAATGTGTATTTGGAGTTACCTCAGGTAAAATATCATGGTTCATAGTCTTTAAAATAGGCATTGAAGTATATCTCAAAAAATTAAAATTTATTATTAAAATGACTCCTAATAACCTAAAGTAGTTACAAATCCTTTAAGGTAAACTATAGGCTATTCATCAGTTTAAATCATAATTGGTAGATAAGTGTCACCCAATCACCCATATATAAATTAAGGGAACTCATTTCAACTAAAACTCAAAATGTAAAAAATATTTTGATAATCTAAATCAATACCTAGTTAAGCCTCCATTTTTATTACCACCCATCTCAGGAAGGTCATTATTTTTGTATATCTCTACAATACCTTGTGATATGGGGGCCTTACTAGCTCAACATAACGATGAAGGTAAATAATGAGAAATTTATTATCTAAGGACTTTAATCTCATATGATCTTAACTTCACCCCTATTGAAAAGGATTTCTTGGTCGTAGTCTTCATCTCCCAAAAACTTTGGCATTATATGTTTAACAGCTAATTCAAGCTCATATAAAAGGTTGATCCTCTTAAATACATGATATCTAGATCATATTTAATAGTTAGAATGGCCAAATGGATTATGTTATTAAGTGAATTTGATATATAATATGTAAATCAAAAGGCCATTAAATAACAAGCCATTTTAGATCAACTTGTAATATCACCTATTGCATACAACAAACCTCTAACCATGGCCTTCCTTGATGAGTCTATATTAGCTACTACATAATCAAATATATGGAAGTTATGTTTCAATAGGTCTTTCACCATACATGTATTAGGAATGGTAATCATTTTTTAAACCCCACAAGGTGACCCAATCCATAAAGCCTTCTTAATCACTTTCCCATGTATGAATAATATTGATTAATATGAGGCCTTAATTGATGGTATCCAACTTGTCATACAATGTAATAGCTAGTATCTTCATGTATTTGGTGATTCTTAATTGATTATAAAATAGGTGAATGAAGAGTTATAGATAAAAGATGATAAATTAATTCCTTATAATCAATTAATAGACCAATTGAAGCAAAAAAATTAGTTAATAACATTTGAACAAGCTCTCATGGTAAGTAATAAATCCACTGACTCAATGGCCACTATTGGTTCCTTGATAGATCTTCCAAAAGAAGTACTTGAAGGCAATTTTTTAATTAAACAATTATTATTACCTACCCATCCATTAATGGCTCATTACCAAATTTGTGTTAAACCTTATGCTAATCTACCCTGTTACCATGACATTTACACTTACCTCCATGACAACATTCTACTACCAAACCTAAATCATCATCAATGTAAAGCCTGTATTCATCACATATCCTATTATACCATCCTTGGTAGTGTGCTTTATTAATGAGGCTATGATGGGACCTTGTTGAGATGCCTAACATCAGAGGAGGCTCCTCTTGCAATCAAGGAATTATAATATGATATATATGGTGGTCATGTTAGTTGAATGGCCCTAGTGAATAAGTTAGTTTAATCTAGATACTATTATCCCATAATGGATCATGATGCCTACTAGTATGTGCAAAAATGTGTAGCTTGTCAAAAGCATGGTAATCTAATTCATACCCTCACATAATAGTTATAGCCTATAATGATCCCATGACCATTTTTTTGTATGGGGATTAGACCTAATTAGAAATATTAATCCTACATAATTTTATAGACATAATTTTATAAAAAATCTATGGAGTATTTTAACAAATGGGTTGAAACAATGTCACTAATTTATACTACAGGTCTCTAAATATCAAAATTCATTCTAAATCAGATTATTTATTGCTTTGGAATCCTAGCCAAAATCATATCAGACAATGACAAATATTTCAAAAAATAAGAAGTTGAAGACTTGTGTAATCATTATCACATTGAGTAGCATTTATCCACACCATACTATCCCTAGGGTAATGGACAAGCAGAAGCAACTAGTAAAACATTTTTCAAAATTCTCAATAAAATTATCAATGATGTGGGTATAAATTAGCATTTACAATTATATCCCACTCTTTGGTCTTATAGAACCAGTGTCATAACACCTATGGGGCCACTCTGTATTCTCTATTTTATAGCAAAAAAGCAATCTTGAGTTATTGACTACTATATGACTATATTTTTTATTTATTGATCAAAACTATTATATATAGTAAGTTAACTGCAAAAACACAATAACATAAAAAAGAGGGAAATAAAGGAACAATAAATAATTAAGAATGAAATCTTACCATCACCTTATTATTTATGGGTTCTCTCTAATATCTTCAAACAAATTCTAATAAAAAATTGGTTTAATGTGGATTGTTTGTTTGTAACTTCAAAATGGCTCTAATAGCTTCCTTAGATAGTTAAATGGATTAACAAGTGTATGAAGATGTTTTAGGATGGCTGAGTATGAGATTATAATGATGGATTATGGATTTTACAAGTTTGTTTGGATAGGATTTTAGGAGAATTTTAAATTATTTAGAAGTCTCTAGTTTAGATACTTCTAGAATCCTAGAGGAACTTCTCTAGTTCTAGAGTTTTTTTGGTTAGTTTAAGAGATATTATGGGATTATATGGGGATTAAATGAGGTTTAGGGTTCATAGAGAAGTAGGAGAGGATAGGGTGGTAGGTTGGCTAGGGGGTAGTTGAATAAATATGAATTTTAAATTTGTAAGTGGTCTAGTGGGTAGTTAATGTAATAGGATTAGTGGCTAAGTAGGCTTGTTAGTAGGTTAATAGGGTAATTAATTGGTCATAAAGTTATAAAAAGGTTTAGATAGTATAGGAAATAAAAATTTAATTAATTATCTAAGGTTATGGTTATTGGATAAATTAATGGGTTTAATAAAATTATTAAGATGAGCAGAGTTAGGTGTATATAGTTGGAATGGAGCCCAAGCAATGGGACTTGGATTTACCACAGACTGTATTTGTATATAATATTTTATTGAATAGTTCAATATGAAAATCACAATTTAATATTTTTTATGGGAGAAATCATATGGTTTTTTTATATTTGGTGTAATTACTAATTATAAAATGAGTTAATGATGATGCATAAGCATTTGCAGAGTATATACAATAATTTCAAGAAGTTATAAGAAAGCTACAAGAAAGTAATGAGAAGTATAAAGTGGTAAATTTTTTTATAAGTTCAAAGGAATTTTAAGAATGATATTTATTTATGGTTTACTTAAGGAATTACTTATTTACAATAGGCATATACAAGTTAAAGTACAAGAAAATTGGTCCATGAAGAATTATGAAAAAAATCAATGACAATACTTATGAGGTGAGTTTGCCATAAAATTTTGATATCTCTCTAGTATTTATTTTTTATTTTATTTTTATGGTTTCTATGGAGAAAATTATGAAGGGGAATAAGATGAAGAAATAAATTGGAACTAATAGGTACCAAAGAATAATAAAGAAAAGATAACACATGTTTTGGATAAGAAGATAGTTCACACAAGGCAAGGAATTTATAGTAGGTATTAGGTAAAATGGGAAGGGATAAAATAATAATAAAACACTTAGATTTCCAAATGAGAGATGATAATATAAACAAGAATAAATTTTAGGGTTTCAATTAGGGAAACTCATAAGAGTTGAGTTATTTTCAACTAGAAGAGAATAATGTGGAGACCAAACTTCCAGAGGCCATAACTTTTAATCTGTAACTCCATTTTGATTTGAAATCATTCTTACTCTATTAAAATGTCTAAAAAATTTAATTTATACATAACTCATCCTATCCATTTATGGATGTTTTCAAAACTTTTTGAAGGCCATAAGTGACCATTTGAGAGTTTGAAAATGTATTTTAGTAATTTTTTAGGATTTTTCCATTTTTATAATAAAATGTGTATTTATTTTAAATTCATCCATTAGGTTAATTTTAGTGTTTATAATATATGTGGAGATTTTTAGGTCCATTCGATCTTGTATGCAAAACTTCTAAAATAGTTGTTAAATAATCACTAGAAGATGAAAGTTACTAAAATAGTAATTTTCTAAAAATTGTATGGGTCACTTAGATTTAGGTATATTTTGATTTATTTATATTTTTAATTATTATTTAAACTCCAATTTAAATTTAAATTTTATTTAAAGACTCTATTGTAATATTTTATTCATTTAATGAGAATCAACAAAGAAGTTTGTTTTCTTGCAATTTCTTAGTTTATGTCTATTGATAATTTTACCTAGCTATTATATGTTTTCATCATTAAAAGAGAGTCCTTATGATTATAACATAAAAAATTATATCATGTTTCAAATTTCATTTTTCATTCCTTGATAATTTTTCTAGGGTATTATATTTATGTAAGAAATCATAGATGTCACTATACCATTATGAATTTATTTCACTATGTGTGATTGAAATAACCACTAATGTATCCACGTATAATATTTTAAATAATTATTATGTAATTATCATATAGTAAAAAATTAATAATCATCATTTATGTCAATAAGAACTAGAGAAGCTACACTAACCATAGCATTTACATGATAATTATTTTTATGAGGTATGCTCTCAATCATAATTGTATCAAAGTGTGCCATTAATCATTGCATCATATTTTTGTATGGGATCAAAATTTATTATTTTTATTGATGAAAATCCAAAGATAAATTAGCTATACCATTTCAAATAAATTGGAATTATGCCCCTCAAATTGGGTTGGCTAGAATATTAGATAGATAACGATTATCATATATTACAAATAGACTAGAGTAGGAGTATGGTAATAATTTGGATAGATTCCACATATATTTAATTATAGATAATTTATAACTATAAAATCTTGAATAATGTAGACTTATTTTTTAAATTTTTTCTATAATTGAACTAGTAATAAGTCCAAATTATTCAAAAGGGACCCATATACATTGATAATCCATGTACATCCCATTAAATTTTATATATAATGTGTGCATGACATAATATGAGAATAATTGCATCATAATATATAATATTAGTTGTGCATGAAAACTCTAATTCATATGTGAATGGTATAGATTTTCCCTAAGGAGCGATGAGAAATATTATTACTCTAGCATCTATGAAACATTTAGATTCATAAATGTACTTAGTGTAAATAACATCATCAATATGATATGTATCAAGAATATTTTGAAAAGTAACATTTATTACTAATACATGGATAATTAATTTTAAATTACCTATCATTTTACATATTTTTGAGATATGAACTTGAAGTTAAATTATATAAGTTGAATCACCTATTTAGATATGTGTTCTAAATGTTTTTTTTTATGGGATACTTTAGTGGATCCATATTTTAAATAGAATATATTTCATTATAAATTATATATTTTAAATGTTTATGTGATGTTAAATAAATGGAAAGACATAAATTTCCATTAAACTATAATTTTTATCTTAATCAATAACCTTACATCTGATGTAATATATTGCATAATCATTATGATCATCATCATATTGTGCCAATAGAATCATTAGTGCATGATATTTACTATAAATATATATTAAAAATTTCATATCCAAAATTAAAGGCATTATAATTGGTGGATTAATTAAATATTATTATATTATATCAAAACTTTTTTATAAATTGGCATCCCATTTGATGTTTAATCTCTATTTAACAATAATGTAAATGGGTGTGTCTTATCAACTAACTGATCCACATAATGTCTTATTACCTTCAATCTTCCCTGTAAACACCTTAACTATTTTAAAACTTTTTTTGGAGGTATGTATACAATAGATTTTAAAGTTTATGGATCAACTTCTATTCATAGCTAAGATATGATATAGCCTAACAAATTTCCTAAACATACCTAAAATGTATATATTTTTGGGTTTAGGCACACATTCTATTTTCTTAAGAATTCAAATATTTGTCATAATTATATAACATGATCTTTTTGATGTTTATATTTTTGGATTAAATCATCATCATGATATTCCATGTATTTATGTATAAAATAATGAAATGTGTATGTCATAGGCATTTTATAATCATCACTTGGATTATTCAATTTGAAGGGAATGACCACATTAAAAAACTATTCCTCATGGTTTACTAAATATTATTTAGTTTGATGTTTTGGATTTATATTTATTTTATTATATCTAAAGAAACCATCCATTAATGATAACCTTTGATAACCATCCATATATTCTAAAACATATCAATATTGGATAATGGAAATTCATCCATGGAGAAATACTTTTTTATTTAATGAAATTATATACAACATCTAGTTTATCCATTAGTATTATAAGTTGGTATAATATTAGAGACCCATGGGGGTAATAGATTGATTCAATGAATTTCACATCAATTAGCCTTTGAGTTTCATATTTAACTAGTAAAGTTAATTTTAGACGCATTTTTTTTTCTCGTCTAGATTTAAATTTAGAACATATTACTATATTATGCATTGAAACAACAAGGTCAATTCCTAAAATATTTTAATAAGCCTAAATGAATAACTCATGTAGTTCATGTCAACTTTTTTTAAAGTATTTTTCATTTTTGTCATTGAGAATGGAAGGAAGGAGGACTTGAATCAAATATCTATCTATTTTGTAATTGAATTCAACTATTTATTAATTTATTAATGTCTATCTATCTTCAAAATATGGTGTAGTAGGGATTATACTGAGGCCATCTATTTTCACATCACCATGACAATGTTTGCTCTATTAAAAAAATGTGACCATTTATTGTTTAAGGAAATTATTTTATTAATATACAATAAATGGAGATCCTCATATGACCAAAAATAATCTAAGACATGTTTATCATTTGATAACTTATATAAGGTCCAAACTTTTGGAAAAATAATATCATCAATGAAGTCATTTGACACTTACTCTACTATTGACACATGATGGACATTTTGTGTAGGATTAGGGGTTGATTTAAAGAAATGTATATAGATACATAATTTTTTGATCTCATTATCCTTATTGATTATTT
Source organism: Torreya grandis (assembly GCA_037957365.1). Lineage (NCBI taxonomy): Eukaryota > Viridiplantae > Streptophyta > Pinopsida > Cupressales > Taxaceae > Torreya > Torreya grandis. Next base: position 1,052,908 of record JARHVA010004610.1, read on the forward strand.
ATTCATCCATATATTCAAGGAGTTTTTTACCTTATAATCAAATGCAATGATGAGATTAATATTGTCTTGTGCACGATTTCTTACTCCTTGTCGTGTGTATCCAAGATTTTACATATATTTTAGCCCAAAACCATATTTATTAAAATATAGTAATTTTTTTAGAAGAGTAACCATATTGGATGATAATTTTGGTATGTCATTATGTAAGATTGGATGTCCACACTCATGAACATAAGGTTGAATTTGAGGTATGCAATTGTACATAGGTTGTTTCATTTCACAATGCTTAATAGGTTCCTAATCCATAGTCCATATATTTATCCATGATTAATAAATATGAGACATGAATTTAAGGATAATTGACTACATTAATATCATGAATCCTTATTCATTATAATATAATATTTTAATTGAGATCATTGGACATAACTCAACACAATATAGTTATTATTATAGAATCCATGGTGATATATAATTTAGTTTGTCCTAATACTTTAATAGGTATGTTTTTTAATCCATGATCATTTATATAATAGTAATAAATATATTTGACTAATATATTAAGAAATTTAAGGAAGGATATATTATAAATATTAATCCTAGATCCATTATCTATCAAAACCTACATAACCCTCTCATTTAATATTCATGCTTTAATATACAATGGGAGGTGTTGATTAATTATGTATAGGAGGTAAGTCTTATTTATCAAAACAAATAATCTCCTTAGTATATATTAATTTTTTTATGTTATAGTAAACATAATTTAGTAAAATAATTTCATATAATGTTTCATGAATAATATTTTTATAAATATGTGACTTGTAAAGTAGTTCCAACATTGATATTTTAGTTGGAGTATTATTAAGTTGATAAATAATATCATATTAATCATTTAGAATTAGTGATATTGTCACTTGGACTTGAACAATTTGAGGAGATAACAAGTATTTTCTCATCTAAGTGGCACAATGGACATCACCTCTGGGCTTGTGGGTAGCCTAAGGAATGAGGTGAGTTTCTAGATAGGGCTAGCTCCCTTGATGTACCACTTGACTACTACAACTAATACTAATAAATTTTAGGGGTGGAAAGGGTGAGATATAAATAAAATAAAATATAAAATAATGAGGTGATACACCAAATAAATTTGATGACTTCTAACCAATTGCATCCTACACTTAAGAGCAAAAGACAAACCAAACTTACCCTCCTTCAATCTTCATCTTCTCACATCAATGTTACATCATGAGGTCATGGATGGATGTGAAAATATAGGAGGAATAGACAAGAGGAATTAAAGGTAAATAATGAAAATACTAACTCACTCATCATTTTTCATCTCCTAAAGCACTTTACATGCCCTACATAAAGATGTTTTTTGGTTGTAAACAAGGTGAAAGAATGAGACCACATGTTAGGAATCCATAGTATTCACTAAGAAAGATTCATAATCCATGAATAAAAAAATTTTAAATAGGAATTAATAGATAATAATTATTAATTTTATTGATTAAAAGGTATACAAATGAGTGGGGCTTTGCCATACTTAGGTGGAGCATCCAATAGAATGCTAAAATGGCCAACTCTTATAGAGTTTGAGAGAGAGAGAGAGAGAGAGAGAGAGAGAGAGAGAGAGAGAGAGAGAGAGAGAGAGAGAGAGAAAGAGAGAAGTCCAAGTGTCACAAGGACAATTTAAAATATGAGAATATAATTTATAAATTTATGAGAATAGGATATGGGTCGAATCATGTAAGGTCAGGAGCAACAAGTGTCAATCCAAGTCATTAAAGTTATACAAAGTGGCCTAAAACTCCTTTTCTTACACATAAAAACTACCTTCATGATTAGAGATGTTTGAAAATCATATAACTAATGATAAGAATAAAAAAATTAATATAATTTAATGGGATGATATCATAAATTCCTTTCCATGCATTGGTTTCATGCTTGGTCATCTAGAAACCTCTAAAAGTGAGCCATCATCATCTACTATCCAGAAAACTTCCCTTTAATGCATCCTTCACACTTGACATCCAAAATTAGTTTATTTTTACATTAAAATAAATGGGATGGAGTTAATTAAAATTTTAAATACCCTCCTTGGCCTTATAATCATCAAGCAATATTTTAAATTAGTTCAAGTGAAGCTTTTCATCCCTCTCTCTAGCTTGCTCAATATGCTAGATTTGATTAGATGAGTTGAAGGACCTATTTGAGGCACTTAGTAATATTTTAAAGGAATTAAAATCACATGGGTATTTATATTAAGTATAAATATTTCCATCCATGCGTTTTTATCTCTTGGAACTTCCTACAAATTTCAAAACACATAAAACAACGAGAAAAAACATATTTTTTCCTCCATCCATACAAGTATGTACAACTAGCTAGCATTGGAAGGATATTTGGAGATTCCATTCCAATTTAAAATAGGTTTCCTTATCAAAATGGTCCATATGGCGGCATTTCCATCTCCATTTTCCAATACTGTTCCTTAGCAAGGGTTTGCAAAAGTTTTAGGCTAATTTTTGGTCTTAACGATTATTTATAAAGTTGGTATGTATAAATTGAGAAAAATTTCCAAAAATAATGCATATGAGACCCATTATAACATCACCTAACTCATTTTTCTCCCATTCATATCTTCATGAAAGACATGATCATCAAAATATGGCCCATCAATCTTATTTTCCTCTTGTTGCACAAGTCTGAGTTGGTTTTTAACCAAAAATGGTTTCTCCTTGGTTTTATCAACTCATAAAAGATTTAACACATCTTAATTTACCCCAAAAACATTATCTAATGGATTTTAATTTTCACCTCATGTTATAACAAAGAGTGACCTCCCATTTGGCTTCTAGGTTTTATCATGCTTAGTAGGTCTATTTGTACTTCAAGGTCCAAAAATGATTCCCTAAATATTTACCTATTTATAAGAAGATCAAAAACATAAAATTACATCATATAAACAATATTTAAAAAGTTATAACACATATCTCTTTCTAAAATGGGGATTGACCTCTCATTATGCCTTAGGCATGACCTTTTACATAATAGGATTGACTGTAAGTCTTGATGTCTAGACCACCCTGTTGGGTTTAACCCCATGATTCTTGGTTTCAAATATTTTTATAGGTATATTAAAACTTATAAAACTATCTTTAAATGTTTCCTTGGCCTCTGGTCAACCATATCTCCTCTTTTGTTAAGAAAGCAAGGTTTTATGCGAGGGGGAGTACCCCTTGTCTGAGATAAAATAGGGGGTACTTCACCTATTTATTAAAAAAATAATAATTTGAAATTATTCTCAAAGTTTTAAGGATTATATTTAATAAATTTTGTCTCCTATTTAGGTCCATAATCCTTTCAACTCCATTAGAAACTCAAATAGACTTGTAAGAGGAACACTATCTGCAGGGTTAATGCAAATGGACTACATGTTATAGGTTTAAAATCCTTTATTCCAATATTTTAATGTTCATAAAATAATATAAAATTAAATTTTACCTATTTAGTTTTCTCCCTATTCCTATTAAACAAATTAACCTTCTATGTACTCTTAATACCCTTTGTAACTCAGCATACTGTCTCATCATTTCTATCTGTGTTGTTCTTTAAACCTGACTATAGATAAAAGATGTCTTGTTAAGACTCTAAAATAGTGTAAATAAACCATAATTATTTTTTTAGGGTAAATATAATTTCTTAAGTTCATATTATTTCATCGCCCTGTCATAATTGTCCTAAGGAGATCAACTTCTTTTCTTCTTGTGTTTTTGACTGAGACTCCCAGTTTTAGAACCCTACCTATAGGTTGTTCTTTTCATGTTTAGGATTGTATAATGATTAAAGTTTATTATTTAAAATTACATCATCATATCATAAGGTTTTTTACCTATTTTTTCATTTTTCAAATAATTATCATCATTAAAACTACTATCTCCTACTCACTGCGTGACTGAGATAGTCACCTGCCTTAGCTAATGTACCCTTGAAATGGCATACCTATAGGTGAATATGATTGATTTAGGATTTTTAATATTAATATAAACTTCCATTCAGTCCCTTTTAATCACAATATACTTTATTATATCATTCACTTCTTTATTTTGTCATAAAACACTACCTTAGGCTTCAAAATGGGCCACTGGCTAGACTGAGGTACTCTACCCTTTTAAGTTCTACCTGTAGGTGGTATTTATATGATTTAGGAATTAATGACAAGTAAAAAACATTACTTGAATACTCTCAAGTGACACATTTTATTTTTTCATTATCTTATGCCTTGAATGCTCCTTAAACATCATCACAACATAAAAAATATCACTATTACCTTCCTTGTTGTAGATGTCTCTTTGAGCAACTTATAAAGACATGGTATGAATTTAGGGGTTAGAGAATAGTTTAAAAATAATATTTGACATAAATTTGACATCAAATAACCTATAATCATATTTTTTATCATCTATATGCTCTTAACCAACACAAACTATTCCCTCTTACTTAGACTAAACTACTTCTCCTCTTAAGACCCCTGCTTATTGTAGATGAGTGCTTGTGCCACTTGGTATTGGTCATGATGGATTGAAGTCACACTATGATAATGAGATAAATTAATCACTTATATATGAATTTATTTAATTTTAAGGAGATAAATCCAACTTCAAGCACTAGGATTGCAACTCTGTCCCCATGTTTAACTATAGGTACATGTTAAGCCTATTGTACAGATTATGGATGGGCAAAGGTATCCAAACACAAATTATCATTCCTCCATGATTATTTTTGTGATCATATGTGTCACTTGGATATTTTAAAACCAATCCCACATATGTCATATGCATAATTTTCAACTTGGGTGAATATAGGTTACTTTTGATTTTAGGCCTGCAAATATCACTATCTACATTTAGTGTTTTTTGCAACAACTCTGAGTCCTCAAGTTACCCTTCTCCACTATTATTCACATACTCAAGATTTGAATAATTCATGTCCATGGTAGATTTTTCATGATAAAATCCTTAAATTTCATTGAAAACTTTAGTAGTCATGTTTAAATAGGTCAACCAAAACCCCTTGGGCCTCTATTTTCTCAAAATAGGGAAAAAGAAACCTAAATCTATAGTCATCCCATGATCATGGTTTATCATTATAGTTTGTCCAATTCATGGTTTAAATAATATGCATCATGGTTTATTCAACCTATAAGATTCCAAAATTATTTATGACTCATCCAAAATCTCTACAAGCATCTTCAATTCTTTGTCAACACCACCTGTAGATGATTATTTCACACACGGAATGAGTACAAGGAAGGATAGTGTACAAAGTGTGTATGTTTGTAGACACTTATATTCCTTCACCAAGATTTTTTTTTTTAAAATATCAGTATTAAGAGATTGAAAACCATATCAAGCCTTCTCTCTATTAACATGATGTCATCAAAGGCTCCTATAAGTGTATCTGAATGTATAAGTGAACAATGAGAATGAAATCAAGGAACATGTGGATGAAATGATATTAAAAACAATTAAAACTCAAGGTAAAATATTTAAAAATCAAACTTACACCAAAGGAAACTTGAAATAATTTCCAATACTTATCTTTCAACATAAAAACTTCCTTACAACCACCTGTAGCTTGTGTAATACAATCATAAAGTAAACTGATTACATGTGTGATTGTGATTGAAACTTCAAGAAGGATGGACCTTGAGGAATGATATTTTAAGGTAAAAATAGGATAATATAAATTTTAAAACATTTTAATGAACTTAACATAGCCTTTTGAATCCATATAGAAGCACAAAATTCCTGAAAATGGTGAAAACTATCCATTGCACCCAGAAGAGATAGTCTACAAATTTAAGGTTATTATCCCATAAAAATAAAAAAAAATGTGAAAAAAACCATGGAAGACATTATATTATATATATCAAATCCTTTGGACAAAATATGAGCAACTGATTTGTATGAAATCACTCAAACTAAAGTAAAACCCGAAGGGTGTATAGAATGACAAGTAGATTTGCACAGTCCACTTCAAATTAATGGTTCATGAAGAAAAATTGATCATTTATAAAAATTATTATATTTATTTTAATTTATATTAGTGTATAATTATATCCCAAAATCATTTTTTCTAAAACCCTTTCTATGGGCCGTACCAAGTGGAAACTTGCAATCACTTCTTTATGCCAAGAACGATGGAAATGAGATAGAATGGTTTTGAGAATGAAATGTCTATTTAAGATTTAAAAAATGTGTATTTTATAATGGGGTATTTGAAGAGTCAATTTAAATGTTTTCCAAGTGGCACACTTCCCAAGGATGTACAAGTGCCAAACTCACTCTTTTCTTCAAGAAAACTACATTTTTTTGACTAACCTAACAATTTAAAATTAGTGATAGTTACTACAGGCCTCCTATGACACATTTAACATTATAAAACTCTTTTAAACTTTAAAATATCCCAATAAACCTATATAAAGAATTAAATACACCTATTTGACCCCTTAAAATGACTCAAAATGATAAATAGACCTAGAGAAATAATGACCAAAGTTATTATAACATAAATTGACATTATTTGACCTATTAAACACCTTATAACAAGATATAATACCCAAATATATGCCTATAAATTGATTTTTTACTAGGGGTGCCCTATTTTGACCTAAAAGTCAAAATTGGTGACTCATAGGTGTAGTATGCCTTTTATACTAACTAGACCAATAGCCTTATTAGTCTAATGGGCTTATGGATTCATCTAAGTAATGAGACAAACAAATAAACATTGACCATTGAATCAAATTTTGATCAAAATAAGACAACTAAGACTACCTCAACCACATAAAGGAAAAGGACACACACATCAAAGAAAGCAAACGCACAAGACACACACATGTGCATAAGCACTTAGGGGAATTAGGAAACAACCTATTATGCACAAATAAAAATTAAACATACCTCATTTCTAAGATAAAAATTAAAACCTCTTGAATCATCTTCATGGTGATCTAAAATAAAATGCCAAACATGCTTCTCTTTGAATTAAATGCTTTGTGGATTAGACCTCTTCCTTGACACTTCACTTGATCTGATCGCAAATAGATCATTCTCAAATATGTATATAATGAATACATATTCCTCTTAAACATATACACACACTTCATGCTACTACCCACTCTTCATTTCATAGTCAACTTGTATCTCTTTAGTAGGCATGGCTTCAAGAGGATTGGTTTAGGGTTCTTTAGAATATTGAGGCCAATAAGAGCTTCCTCCATCTCTCAAGATCTGATGTGTTTCTCCAAGCTAATTGATAATATGATATCCCATATTTATGACTTCAAACATGTCATCATCAAATGTATATGCTTCTTGGAAAGGTATATTTGAAATGATGCTTTCCCTTTGCATACTTACTTGTGTACCAATGTTGCCTTCTCCATATTTGACCAACTCATAACCTCCTTAAAGATGGGTATAACTTGCTCTCATGACTTCAAACATTTCATCCAAAGTATTATTAATAACCACTCCTAATCCATCCATGGTATCTCACAAAGTGAGAAAAGAATCAATGATCATTTCTTTCTCATCAAATATGGAGGCAAAAGCTTGTGAATTATCTTTTTGTTCACCAAATTGAGTCTTTATGGTGATTTATTACTCATAAACACTCATGAGGTATTCTTTATCATCCATGAATTTAGTATGTTCTTCTTCATTTTCCTATCTCAAGATAGGTTCTTCAACACAAATAAAACATTCCTCATCATCAACCAAGCAAAGGGATTCAACACAAGGACTCACCTTCTCTTCATCATTTAGGACCTCTCAAGGGCTCTCAATTTGTGTCTTAGTTACTATAAAATACTTTTTAGTTTCAAAATTTTTAATATATTTAACCTCTTTTATGGTGATGTCAAGACTAGGCATCTTAAAATCATGGGATCTAACCCAACGAGGCTACTAAGGAGTTAAGTTTCCTTCAAGCAAGATTTCTCTTTATTTATCAACTAGATTATCCTCCTTTGGTTCCCACACCATAGGTCCATCAAGACAAATGGTAATAGTATGAGGGAAAGAGGAAGTAGTTAGTGGAGCTGGAATATAGAGCTCAAGGTCAAATTGAGAATGCAAGGTAAGAGACTCTTTTGGAAGATCTTGAGGAAGGTAAGATGGGATCTGTTTAGGCATAGGAACTTATTTTAGGTCTAAACTTTCCACCTCACCTTGACTTAGAAATATCATATTTGCTTCTAATTCCTCTATTTTTTTTGTCTAGGTTCTCTTGGAAAATCTTATCTCGAAGTTGATAGGAATCATCATGTAAATAAGGATTGCATGAAGGTTGCCATGGAATAGAAAAAGTTTCTTGAGGAAGGGTGGGAGGTAATTTCAAAGGATTAACTCCATTTTCCATTTCACACTCTAGGACAATGCTCCCATATTTTTTCTTACTCCATAAATCTAATATTTTTCTCCAAATTAGGATGTTAGGATTAGATGTCTTCTTAATTTTACACTCTTGGCCAAGAATTTTCTCTTTTTTCTTCCCCCATGATTCCACTATTTTGTTCCAACTTAGGACATTGGGATTATGAGTCTCTTTTTTAGGTAATGTGGATGGTATGTGAAAGGGAAAAGTAGGATTGAACTACACTTCCTTTACTGCTAACATAGACTATTGCATATGCATGTTAGCTAACTTAATTTTCTTATCAAGATTGGCCTCAAACATAAGACTTTTTGTTTCAATACTCTCCTCTAACTGATTAGGAAGAATATGACCTTGATAAGGTTGATTGGGTTCATTATTGGGAACCATTTAGGGCTGATATGGGACTTGTGGAAGTGGGTAAAAACACTGATAAGTTTGGTGAGACTAACTTTCATGAGCTTATATCCTATCCTCTAAGGATGATACTAACCAACTCACATCAAGCATCTCCCTTGTGAGCCTTTGCCAATTGGATCTCTCAATAGGTTCCCACTCTTTCTTGACTAACTTTAATGCATTTATCACTTAATGGATGGAATTATTAGGAATCCTTTGAAAACATCCCCTTTGAGTATAAATCTCCAACATATACCTTTCATATCCCAAAAGTGCTTGTTTTAAGGTGGAAATGGGTTAATTGAAGAAATAATTAGGTTGAATAGGAGGGGTAAAACATTGAGAAGGCCGGCTATAAGACTAATATAACTCATGATAGGGTTACAAATGGTCACATTGGGATTGATAATGATCATAATAAAGTTATTGAAGAACTTTTTCACATTTATATGGAATGGGACAAGATGGATATGTTTCACCAGCTTATAGAGGACAAAACTCAAATCCAAGGTCAGCCATGAATCTTCATTGAAAATAAGAACACAAAGAAAAATGTTACCATCAATATTCAAAGGAAAACTTGGGCTACTTCACTAGTTGATATGTCTTCAGAGTCACCATTGATGCTTGAAAAGATGCCTCCAAAGGTTGATGTGTTGAAGGAAAACACCAAAAATCCTCCAACTCTCAAAATAAGAGTCCCACTAGGCATGCCAAAAACTATTGTCACTTGGATTTTCACCCTTTGAGGAGGTAACAAGGCTCTCCTCATCCAAGTGACACAATGGACATCACCTCTAGGCTTGTGGGTAGCCTAAGGAATGAGGTGAGTCTTTAGATAGGGCTAGTTCCCTTAATGTACCACTTGACTACTACTACTACTACTACTACTACTACTACTACTACTACTACTACTACTACTACTACTACTACTACTACTACTACTACTACTACTACTACTAGCTTTAGGGAGTGAAAAGTGTGAGAGATAACTAAAAGCAAATCTAAACTAAAGAGGTGATACACCAAATTAATTTGATGACTTTTAACCAATTTCATCCTACACTTAAGACCAAAAGACAAACCAAACTTACACTCCTTCAATATTCATCTTCTCACATCAATGTTACATTGTGAGGTCATGGATGGATGTGCAAAGCTAGGAGGAAAAAAACAAGAGGAATTGAAAGGAAATAATGAAAAGACTAACTCACTCAACATTTGACATCTCCTAAAACACTTCAAATTCCCTACAAAAATATGTTTTCCACCTACAAACAAGGTGAAAATGTATACATCCAATTCCTAACACCATTTGTGTTGAAATTGTTAATCTTACTCGAATTGCTCTCAAATGCATATTCTAGGTCAAAATACATAAAATTTCATAAATGGTTTAAACTTGTCACTTACAAGTTCTAGTTTAGGTCAAATTATCCCTAAATAAGGCAATGCATTTTATGGTCCAGCTAACTTTGATCAAATCATTTTGAATCAAAATGACAAATTTGCCATTTAGTACTCTAGGTCACTCTTTTTTTCTAATTCATTGGTATATGTCATGTACCTTTGTTATTTGGTGTTGAAACATCCTAAATGGTAATATATCTCCAATGCATCTAACATCACCTTCCAATTCCTCTCCAATCAAATTATGATCCAATAATATGACTTTTGAACCATTTTGATTAATTGTGCACCAATTTCCAAAGAATTACTAAACTTGATTAAACCTAAGCTAATTAATCCAATTTAAGATATTAATTAAGAATTTCATAGATATTTTTAAATATATCATTATTGGAAATTTATTTTGAGTATCTACATCACTTAATGACATCATCTATGGGATGGCATCCATCAAGCCATAAGTGCATAAAATATCAAGATTATGGGTCACCCATGCCTAGTTAGTGCCTCTCATGCCTCTTTAATGCTTATTTATCTTGAGGACATTTATGAGTTTAATTCCAAATATTAATATTATCCATGGCCATACATCTCAATTATGAGATGGATGGTTCAGGTTGATTCTGACCAATCCCAAAAATATATAAATAGAGAGGCCATAGACATGAATTTTAAACTTGATTTATACAAAGTTATTATGCATAATTTTTTCCAAAATCATTTAAAATAGACCATTAAAATTAGTTACAAGCTTAATTGATATGCTAGTTTAGTGATTTGGAATCATGAACCTAGGTTTTATGGAGTGTTATTGAGACATTGGAGGATTTTTCCACCTTTGTTGACAAAGACAAGGATGCTTAATCAAGGGAAACCATGCTTTTGAGCCACATGGGTATGGTGAATCCATTTGGGAAGGTAATATGGTACTTTATTTCATTTATTTCTTGTTATCCTTTGTAATTCCCATAGGAATAGATAGGTTTAGTTAGTTAGTTCTTTATGCATTTTTCATGATTTATAGACTAATGTTTGACTAACTTGATTTATAATCCCCTCTACATTTTGGTATTCTTGGTGGGATGAGATTCATCCCACACATGAAGAATATCATTATTCAACTTTAAAATCTTCATTTGGATCATGAAAACTCTTGAAATTTGATTTTCTAACTTTGTTTTGCCATTTTTCTTTGTCACAGGTTTATACAGTAATTGTCATTAGTTGGCATAGCCGTCCTCAGTCATTGTTGGTATAACCATTATTAGATATATAACCATCATCAGTTAGTAAGTATAACCATCATCGATTAGTAGAACTGACGTCAGTCACTATGTTTTTTATTAAAAACATAAACTTGAGAGATCTTTTTTTTTTAAGTTCATTATTTCAAACCCAAAGTAGCTTCAAGGATAAAGGACATACTAACATTTTTATTGTAGGACCAAGATTTGAAATTGCTAAAAACATATTTATATCACCTTTTTAATGCATTAAAATGGATTAGGAAAGTTATTTTGGTGTTTAAAGTAACATTTAAATGCTTAAGTGAGTTTTTTTAATTATGTTTTTCAATGTTTGCAATTAAGACCAAGGGGTCAATGAAAACTACCTCATTTTCCATTTGGGCTTTAAAATGAACTCACCTTCCAAGTTTTTTGTATTTACTTAGTTGTTTAAGTTAGATTTTGTTTGTCAAAAATAGGGATGCCACGTGTATGATCTTACATTTGTCCCCTTTAGGGAACCCTTGGAATCAAAAGCACCATTCCTATTACAAAAATCCTAGTCCAAGGCTTAAAAATAATGTCATCTAAAGTGATCTCCAAAAACTCATTAAAGTTTGGGTGATCTTGAAAATGACCCTAAAGTCATTCTATTTTATGCTTTCTTTATTTTTATGCAAACTTAGCTTATGAGAGGGACAGCATTACCTCCCATGAGTTATTTAGGGAAGATTTGACCTAAGGTTTCATCTCCTAGCATTGACTTCACTTAATCTTTCTGTGTTACCCATGGGATGTATCTATATTTGGACATCACACTACATTTAGTGAACAACAAGATGTAGTGGTTGTAAAAAGGACTAGACCTTTTTACAACTAGCCAATGCTACGGTCACCTAATTTATGTGCTTGTATTCTATATCATTTGATGTGAAAGTCATTGTGTAATTGATTCCCCTAGAATGATCAAAAACTAATTAGTTTTATTCAACCCCATTTTGCCATACTCTTACTAGGATTTAGATGATTATACTTAGTGTATTTTGGTTATTATTCACTTGGTATGATTTGAGGCTAAAACTTATTTGTTTGTTCATAAGACATGTCAAAATCATGTATTTGAGTTAATAATGGTAGTGTTATGCTACACAAATCATGTCAAATCTTTTTTGCCTTTGAGTCTTTGAAACATAACCATTGACTACATCATTCGAGCATGTTTATGTTATTAGGTTATTTAATTTATTTCAAATAACTTGTTTACCATTGTATCAAAAACCATTTATTTCAAACCATGTCATGTATACCATTTAGATCTTGTTTATGCATCGTTATGATGTCTTCTCTTTTCTAGCTTGTTTGGTCTAATCTTAGTCTTCAACATTGCATTTTCAATTAACCTTGTCAAGTTTGGACCCAAAAATTGATTGATTTCTATTTAGGCCTAAATTCATGGGGTTGGTACATAGATATTTTTATTTTAGGTTGCATAGATTCAGTTAAATGATTACCCAATTTTGAACACTATTGATTTTTTTTGGTCAAGTGCCTATCCTCATCATTTTTTGTGACTTTGTTTAGGAAAACACAACCTTTCTTAAGAAACCTTTGATGTTAGACATTTGACATTAGGTTGTTTTATGCAAAATATTGGCACAAACTACTTTTGAGATGTAGCTTCACCCTTTCAACCAATGATGAACCTTTTATCTTTTAAACATCACTTTTTAGTGTTTGTATAACTTTAAGTCTTTTTATTTTTAGAGCTTTCTTCATTAAATGTAGATATGTCTAGCTATAGTTATGGTGCAATCATGGATAATACAACTTATGATAGAATGGTTGTAAAAAATGACCTTTATGACTTTATTCAATACCCATATGGTGATAATATGGCTTGTGAGATAGATTTCTATCCACCTCACAAAAATTAGTCATGGGAATATAGTCAAGATCCAACTTATGATCCAACTCATGATTGTAATGATTGTGTTTATCAGGAAGACTTGGATGGTTTAGCTTGTGTAATTAATCAAAATCCACAACGTATCAAGACCACCATTTTAGGACCTCATCCTTTGGTTTTCATCAACAACCAAACTAAGAAACATCTAGTCATCACCATTTTAGGATCTCCTCTTTTGGTTTTCCCAAGCAACCAAACTAAGAAGTGTCCAGTCATTACCATTTTAGGACCTCCTCCTTTGGTTTGCATAAGCAACCAAAATAAGAAGCATCTAGTTGTTACCATTCTTAGCCCATCACCAGCTTTTGATGAACCTATTATTGAAGAACTTCTATTTGATGAACCAATTGTTTTTAATCCCTTCTTCAATAGTCTAATCTTTGGAGAGTCCATTATTGAACCAAAAACCTTTATCATCGCTAAACTAAATGTTCCCCACTTTAGAGATTTCATGTTGATCTTTGAGCTTAAACAAGAACCATTACCTCCTTAAAATCCATCTTATGAGGATCAAAATGTGTTCAAAATTGATCTTTTGCAACCAATTGTGAACCAAAACTAACATGTTATTGTTGAAACACCCATTTGTGACAAGATAAACTATGATAAGTTACCTATTCATATGTTACCTATTTTTAAAGAGCCTCATCTCTTTGACAAGATAGTCTCGGTAGAGTTATCTCTTGATCTTTTCCCACTCATTGAGGAGTCTCGCTTTGATAGACATGATATTGTCGAGATGTCCCTTGAGTAGTTCCCTCTTTTTGAGGGGCTTCACTTAGATGAGTCAGTCTATGTTGAACACTTCCAAGATGAATCCATTTTTATTGATCCCATTATGCCATCACATGCCATTACTTATCAAAAATTTAGGATTCAATAAAACATTATCAAAATAACCATATCAAATGAAGAACCAATATTAGAGTTAGGTTCTATTTTTTAATTGACATTAGATTTAGGATCAAAAATAGAATAAACATCAGTTACGACATTAGATTTAGATTCCCTTGCTTCAGAATCAGAGTCAAAAATAGATTATAGTATTGGTTGTTACAACATTATTTGCAATTACCTTGTAAATCAATTTGAATATATTTATGATCCTTCTATGGTTTTTGAGGATGATTACTTTTTCATCGACATAAGTTATCCTAGAATATTCTATGAGAATTGTGATACCTTTCACCATCCCATTATTACCACCTAACATAGCCATTATATTAACACTCCATTTGTCATAAGTGTCGATCGAGACTAACAGAATCACACTTTATTAAACTACATCCATGGTGACATATCATTTATAAAATATCAAGGGGACTAAGACCACATTCATTTATAATAAGAACAATATCATATTGAAACCTTTTTAGAGATGCTAAGGGATAAGCAAAGATCAAACTCAACATCTTTTAGTGACACCTTTTTGAAGGTGTTAGAAGATAATCAAATTCAAATGTTAACATCTCTTTGTCAAACCTTCTTAGAGGCACTATGGGATGATTAGAAAAAATTCATTTGTGAAAACCTCATTAAGGCACCAATAGCTGAGCAAAAAAGTTCTTCATTGTTTACTAAAGATAATATCAAAGATCAAATCAAAATAACTTCCAATCTATAGCATAATCAGATGCTAACTACTCTCAAGATCAAGCAACAGAATAATTTGATCATCCTATTGAGAGCATCTTCAGAGGTTTTTGCCCCCACCACAACCAAAATTATGTAATATCTACCATCAACAACATTATGTGTGACTAAAAGTCCTGATCTACATTTGTTTCCCATTCATTATACAATCCATTATCACCCACCTATTTATTACCCACTTATTTCATTTATTCTAACATTATTTACCATCACTGGTATCACTTTCCTTTATCGAGGTTATAAGGATATCTTGTCTCAACATTTGAAAGAAGTAGAATCAATTATCTATGAAGATTATGAACACATTATTGAGATCCAAATCAGCAACAAGTTCTTAAAAAATTAATTATTCTAAAAGGGTGTTGGATAACAACTTATATATCTGATCATTTTTATTGTCTCACATATTGACTAGGATGTGCATCTCCCTATCAGAAAGAGCAACAAAACCATTTTTCATCTACCATTCACCCATTTTCCATTACCATGCTTCATCTCTTGGGGACAACCCTATAGACCCTTTTTAGGCATTATTATACCATTGAGATCCATGAAGCATGTTATTTGAACTACATTGACTTGAGGTCCTTTAGGACTATGTAAGTAGTGCTCAATTTTTATTAAGGTCGGCTCGGTCACCCCTTTCCCATGCTCTCTCCATTTTGTGAGCAACCTAAGCCAATGCTCTCAGCATTTTTTGAGCAATCTGATCCAATTATTGCTTGGGGAAATTTTTTTTGCCACTATATCCAATTTTATTCTAATCATTTCATTATACCATTTATTTACTATTAACCAAGGCTTGTTTTTAATCATCCTGTTTATCCCATTTTGATCTTGGTTCATCATGTACCTTTTATAGGGGGATTCTAATCTAGTTTCAATAGTTTTTTAATTCAGTGTTGAAGGATAGTCTATTTATCTTTCATCTATAATCTTATTTGGTATCACTGATTATAACCACCTATGGGCAAATCAATATTATTTTGGTATGCCTAATTATACCTGCCTTTGGGAAAATCAATATTATGAAATTATTTCCTAATTATAACCACCTATGGGTAAAATAGGTAAAATGTATTTTTATCATGCATTGCCAAATTATCTTGTCATTACTATTATCATTTGTCTTGTCATTCACCTTTGTTTTTAAACTTGTTATGACCTAGTCAATTTTTCATCACCTTTTATGTGGATAGAATTACTATGACTTGGGATTATTTTGGGGTTATATAGGCCATGCTTGATTCATGTAAATGTCAACTTAGTCCCTCTTATCATATGCTCTCATCATATTATGAGCATTTTAAGTTGGTGTACTCTCACCATTTCATGAGCTAGACCATTCTGTATCTCTTAATCTTCAATCGAGTTGAGATACTTAGAAAATTCCAAAAATATTCATAAAAACATTTAAAAACTCAAAAAAAAATTGTGTGTTTATTTGATTGTTGTTTGTTGTTTGGTCTTTTGTTTTCCTATTTGGTTTTGCTTCTTTGTTTTATTTTTCCAAGTACTTTTTGATGGTCCACATGGATCTTGATTATTTATATCTTGGTCTCATGTCATTAAGATGTTCTTGCCTTTTATTTTTAAACATTTTTGTTCCTAATTAAGTCTTGATTGATCATATCTTGATTTCAAATTAGGTTTATTTATGTTTATCTTTTTATTTGTCTTTGCTTTTTTGTTTAAATGTAAATCACTGTAACTATGGTTTTGGTCATTGTTTTACCATTATCCTTAGTTATATATATTCACATTTAACATGGCTCAGTGTAATTAGAATCTTATGTCATTGTAAGTTATTTATACTTATGATGACTAATTTATTTTGCTATAGCAAGCACTTTGTGATCCAAGTCTCAAAGTCTTAAATGTCAACATTAGCTCCAATGAACGATTCTCAAGAACACTTTACAAAACCTAGGCTCATGATATGGAATTAGGCATCTAGGTAACATACATTTTAATACTCAAATCTATGATTATATGTGCATATTTTGACATGCATTGTGAGTTTAATCAATTCTTGGTCCATTTTCATCATTTCTCATTCCATTCTCTCCTGAACTTGGGTGAACTACATTGGCCTGAAGTTCATGTTCGAAAATGAGTCCATAGAACTATGTAGGTGGTTCTAAATTTCTATTGAGGTCAGCTTGACTATATCCATTATTATTTTCATCTCTCATCACTTTGTGCATTCTTATATGCTTAGCTCTATATGTATTTCTAATCCATTACACCATCACATGTTCATTTACACCCACTCACTTTAACCTATCTTTTGGGTTATATCCTTGAGCTATTTTTCTTTCTAATTACCCATGCTAGGCCACAAAATCTGAACCATGTCCAAATCAAATCAGCTATATAGGGGGAAATAATTATTTATTCTTTATCAATGATCAAGATTTTCCCTACTAGGGGAAAAATATCTTATCATGATCAAATATACTCTACTAGAGTACTTCTTATTATATTCTCTTTGGAGACCCCATTATAGTGGTGCTTCCCTTCCTGAAGTAGAACATTCTCTTTTTTCCCCTAATTCCAAGATCTCCAAACTAATGCCCATGATGGCAATATTTTAGTGTATAACTTGTCTCGGGATTGATCAATGTCATAAGTGTGTAGCTTGAACTCTCAAATTGGGTATGTTTAAAGTGTGTCCCTTAAATTTATGGATTGTATCTTTCTCATTCCCCTTATTTTTAGGGCCTATTAAACTACTAATTATATTTTGATCATTGATGGTTATCACATGTGCAAGCATTAACTCATCTAGATGTGATCTATTCCATGGGTTAATCTCTCACTTTCTCTCTCTTTTTGAGAGTCCATCCTTTTCTTCCATCTTAGTATGTCCTATCAAGGAGACATCATGGGTCTATTCCAATTTATTATTGACAAATCTTTTCTTGGAAAGGATGTTGCTTCACCTAAATGTCTCACTATACCTTCTCAAATAGGGGCAAAATGTAGACATCCAATTTCTAACACCATTTGTGTTGAAATTGTCAATCTTACTTGAATTGCACTCAAATGCACATTTTAGGTCAAAATCCATAAAATGCCCTATATGGTTTAAAATTCTCACTTACAAGTGATAGTTTAGGTCAAAGTATACCTAAATAAGGTAATGAATTTTATGGGCCAGCTAACTTTGATCAGATCATTTTGAGTCAAAATGACAAATTCGACATTTAGTGCTCTAAATCACTCTTTTCTTCTAATTCATTAGTATACGTCACATACCTTTGTTATTTGGTGTTGGAAACATCCTAAATGGGAATACATCTCCAATTCATCTAACATCACCTTCCAGTTCCTTTCCAATCAAATTATGATCCAATAATATGACTTTCTAACCATTTTGATTAATTGTGCACCAATTTAAAAAGAATTTCACTAAACTTGATTAGACTTACTTAAGCTAATTAATATAATTTAAGATCTTAAGTAAGAATTCCATTGATATTTTTTAATATCTCATTATTGGAAATTGATTTTGAATATCTACATCACCTAATGACATCATCTATGGGTTGACGTCCATCAAGCCATAAGTGCATAAAATATCAGGATTATGGGTCACTCATGCCTCTTTAATGCTTATTTATCTTGAGGATATTTATGAGTTTAATTATAAATATTAGGATTATATATAGCCACACATCTCAATATTGAGATGGATGGTCATGGTTGATCATGAAAAATCCCAAAAATCTATAAATAGAGAGGCCATGGAGATGAATTTTAAGCTTTATTTATGCAAAGTTATTATGCAAAATTGTCTCCACAATCCTTTGCAATAGACCATTAAAATTAGTTACAAGCTTAAATGATAGGCTAGTTTAATGATTTTTAATCATGAGCCTAGGTTTTATGGAGTGTTATTGAGATATTGGAGGATTTTTCCACCTTTGTTGAGAAAGACTATGATGCTTGATCAAGGGAGAACATGCTTTTGAGCCACATGGGTATGGTGAATCTAGTTGGGAAGGTAATATGATGTTTCTTTCTTTAATTTATTTTTTAATATCCTTTTTAATTATCATATGAATAGATAGGATTAGTTAGTTAGTTTTTTATGCATTTTTCATGATTTATGGACTAATGTTTGACTAACTTGCTTTGTAATCCTCTCTATAGAAAGAATGAGACCACATGCTAGGAATCTATAGTCTTCACTAAGCAAGATTCATCATCCATGTATAGCACACTTTTAAATATTCATTAATAGGTAATAATTAGTCATTTTATTGATAAAAAGTTATAAAAATTAGCAGGGCTTTGCCATACTTAGGTGGAGCATCTAATATAATGCCAAAATGAGAGAGAGAGAGAGAGAGAGAGAGAGAGACAGAGAGAGAGAGAGAGAGAGAGAGAGAGAGAGAGAGAGAGAGAGAGAGAGAGAGAGAGAGAGAGAGAGAGAGAGAGAGAGAGAGAGAATTTCAAGGGTCAAAAGGACACTTTTAAATATTATAATATCATTTATCCATGCATTAGAAGAGTATATGGGTCAAATCATTCGAGGTTACGAGCAATAAGTGTCAATCCATTTCATCAAAGTTATGCAAAGTGGCCTAAAACTCCTTTTATTGTATTAAAAAACTTCCTTCATTATTGGAGATATTTGAAAGTCCTATAAATAATGATAATAATCCAAAATTATTGTAATGGAAGGTGATGCTATCATTCATTCCTTTCCATGCATTGGTTTCATGTCTAGTCCTCTACAAACCTCTAAAAGTGAGCCATCATCATTTACTATCTAAAAAACTACCCTTTCATGTATCCTTCACACTTAGCCTCAAAAATTACTTAAATTTTCAATGAAAATCCATGGGATGGAGTGAATAATAAATTTAAAGATCCTCCATGGCCTTGGAAGCATCAGGTAATCTTTAAAATTAGTTCAAGTGAAACTTTTTTATCCCTCTCTCTAGCTTGTCCAATATGCCATATTTGATTAGATGAGTTTAAGGACCTATTTTAGTAAATTAGGAACATTTTAAAGGAATTATAATCACATATTTATTTATCTTAAGTCTCAATATTTTTAATCGTGTGTCTTGAATCTCTTGAAACTTCCTACAACTTACAAAACACACAAAATAATGAGAAAAAGCTTATTTTTTCCTCCATCCATACAAGTCCATATATTTATATGTCATGGAAAGGATATTTTGAGATTCCTATCCAAGTTAAAATAAGTTTCATAATTATACTAGTCCATATGGTAGCATTTCCAACTCCATTTTCCAAGACTAGTCTTTAGCAAGGGTTTGCAAGTGTTTTAGGCTAGTTTTTGGTCTTAATGAT
Source organism: Torreya grandis (assembly GCA_037957365.1). Lineage (NCBI taxonomy): Eukaryota > Viridiplantae > Streptophyta > Pinopsida > Cupressales > Taxaceae > Torreya > Torreya grandis. Next base: position 1,073,341 of record JARHVA010004610.1, read on the forward strand.
TGTTCATAAAGTTGGAACATCCAAATTGATAAAAATTTCCAAAAATATTTCCCATGAGACCATTTATAACATCCCATAACTCCTTTTTCTCCCATTCATAGCTTCATGAAAGATGTGATCATCAAAAGATGGCCTATCAAGCTTGTTTTCCTCTTATTGCACAAGTCTTAGTTGGGTTTGGACCAAAAATGGTTTATACTTGGTTTTATTGACTCTAAAAATATTTAAAACATATTAATTGACCCTAAAAATATGATACAATGTATTTTAATGTTCACCTCATGGTAGAACTGAGAGTGACCTCCCATTTAGCTTCTAGGTTTTATCATGCTTAGTAGCCATGTTTGTACTTCAAGGTCCAAAAATGATTCCATAAATATTTCCTTGAATATAATTAGATAAAAAACATCACATTAAATCCTATAAATACTATTCAATAATTTATAACACACATATCTTACTAAAATTAGGATTGACCTCTCATTAGGCCTTAGGCATGACCCTTTGCATAACAAGCTTGATTATAACTCTTGGTATCTAGACCAAAATGCTTATTTTAACCCCATAATTATTTGTTTTACATATTTTTATAGGTATATTCAAGCATCACAAACTCTCTTTCAAGGTTTCCTTGGCCTTTGGTCAACCATATCTCCTTTATCAAGAAAGTAGGGTTTTATACAATGGAAAGTGCCCCCTATTTGAGATAAAATAGGGAGAACTTCCCCTATTTGTATAAGAAAAAAAATCATTGTATATCATTATCCAAGTTTTAAATATTTTATTTTATAAATTTTAACTCCTATTTAGGTCCATAAGCCTTTCATATCCATCAAAAACTCAAATAGATTTGTAAGAGGAACATTGTTTGTAGGGTTAATGCAAATGGACTACATGCTGTATGTTTAAAATCCTTTCTTCATTTTTTTTCACGTTCATAAAATCATATAAACTTCCATGATTCATATGGATGTGTCTCCATATTCATATTCAATAATTTAACCTTCCCTGTACTCCTAATACCCTTTGCAACTCACCATATTGTCTCATCATTTCTGACTATGATGTTCTTTAAGCCTGACTGTAGATGAAATATGTCTTGTTAGGCCTCTAAAATAGGGTATAAAAACCCTCCTCATTATATTATTGTAACTATTATTTCTTATTTTCATATTACTTTATCTCCATGTCATAATTGTCCCAAGGAGATCAACTTCTTTACTTCTTGTGTCTCTGACTGAGACTCCCAATTTTATAACCCTAACTATAGGTTGTTCTTTTCATGTTTAGGATTGAATAATTTTTAAAGGTTATTATTTAAACTTCAATTATCATATCACTCATCTTTTAAATCATTATCATCATTAAAACTACTATCTCCTACTCACTACATGACTGAGATAGTCACCTGCCTTGGCTGATGTACCCTTGGAATGTCACACTTGTAGGTGACTATGATTGTTGTAGGCTCAAAAATATGCTTCAAATTACATTAAGTCCATTTGAATCACAATATAATTTATTATATCATTTAATTCTTTATTTTGTCCTAAAACACTACCTTAGGCTTTAAAATGTTCCACTAGCTAGACTGAGGTACTTTGCCCTTTTAAGTTCTATCTGTAGGTGGTATTTTTATGATTTAGGCCTTAATTACATGGAAAAAACTTTCCTTGAATACTATGAAGTGAAAAAAATTATTTTTTCATTATCTTATGCCTTGAATTTTTCTTAAACATCATCACAACCTCAACAAGCTCAATGTCTACCCCTTCTTGCTATAGGTGTCTCTTTGAGAAACTTGTATAGATAGGGTATGTGTTTAAGGGTTAGAGTATAGTTTAAAAATAATATTTTAACTCAATTTTAAATCACATAACCTCTACTAATATTTTTCATCCTCTATATTATCTTAACCAACACAAACTATGCCCTCTTGCTTAGACTAAGCTACTTCTCCTCTTAAGACCCTTGCTTATTGTAGATGAGTGCTTGGGCCATTTTGTATTGGTTATGATGTAATGAATTAACCCTATGAACATGATATCCATTCATCACTTATATATGAATTAATTTAATTTTAAGGAGATAAACCCCATTGTAAGAACCATGATTACAACTGTATCCTCATGTTCAACTGTAAGTATATGTTAGGCCTATTATATGGACTATGGATGGGTAGAGGGATCCAAACACAAATTATCATTCCATTGTGATGATTTTTATGATCATAGGTGTCACTTGGATCCTTTTAAACAAATCCCACATATTTCATAGGCATAATTTGTAACTTTGGTGAATATAGGTCACTTTTGATTTTATGCCTATAGATTTCACTGTTTACATTTTGTGTTTTTTGCAGCAACTCTTAGTCATCAAGTCACCCTTCTCCACTATTTTTCAGCTCCTCAAAATTTTCATAGGTCATGTACATGGTATATTTTTCATGATATAATCATTAAATTACATTGAAAACTTTAGGAGGCATGTTTAAAGAGGTCAACCAAAACCCCTTGGGCCTCTATTTACTCAAACTATAGAAAAAGAAACCTAAATCTATAGTCATCCCATGATCTTGGTTTATCATTATAGTTTATCCAATTCATTGTTTCAATAGTATGCCTCATAGTATCTTCAACCTCTAAGACTCTAATATAATTTTTGACTCATCCAAACTCTCTATCAAACATATTCAATTCTCTGTCAACACCACCTGTAGATGATTATTTCACACAGATAGTGAGTACAAGGAAGGATAGTGTAGAAATCATGTAAGTTTGTAGACACTTATATTCCTTCACCAATAATTTAAAATATATTTTAGAAGTCTTAATATATTAAAAACATATCCATCCTTCTCCCTATTAACATGATGTCATCAAAGGTTCTTATAAGTGTATCTGAATGTATAAGTGAATAGCGAGCATGAAATCAAGGAGCATGTGGATGAAATGATCTTAAAAACAACTCAAAATCAATGTAAAATATTTAAAAATCATAACTTACACAAATTTAAACTTGAAACAAGTTCCAATACTTGTCTTTCAACATAAAAACTTCCTTACAACCACTTGTAGCTTGTGTAATACAATCATAAGGCAAACTGATTACATGTGTGATTATGATTACAACTTCAAGAAGGATGTGACCTTAAAGAATGAGATTTTAAGGTTAAAATAGGATATATATCACTTTTAAAATAATTCAATTAACTTAACACAACCTTTGGAATCCATGGAGAAACACAAAGTTCCTGAAAATGGTGAAAATTGTCCATTGCACCTAGAAGAGACTAGTCTACAGATTTAAGGTTATTAACCTATCAAAATAAATTAAAATGTGAAAAAAATCATGGAATACATGATATTATATATCCAAAATCCTTTTTTTCAAATATGAGCAACTGGTTTGTATGAAATCACTCAAACCAAATCAAAACCCAAAGGGTGCACATAATGATAAGTAGATTTTCATAGTCCACTTAAAATGGATGGTTAGTGAAGAAAAGTTGACAATTTATCAAAATTATTATATTTATTTTAATGTATATAATTTTATAATAATCTCCCAAAATCATTTTTTCTGAAACTTTTTTTTGATGGTCGTACCAAGTAGAAACTTAGAAGTCACTTCCTTATGCCAAGAATGATGGAAAAGAGATAGAATGTTTTTGATAAATAAATTTCAGTTTTATATTTTAAAAAAAATGTCTATTTGATAATGGGGGATGTGAAGAGTCACATTTACACATTTTCCAAGTGGCACACTTCCTAGGGAGGCTATACAAGTGCCAAAATCACTCTTTTCTTCAATAAAACTACCTTTTTATGAGTAACCTGACAATTTTCAGTTAGTGAAAATTAATAAATGCCTCCTTGGACACATATATAATGATAAATATCTTTTAAACTTTCAAATTTCCTAATAAACATGGACAAAGCATTAAATACACCTGTTTGACCCCTTAAAATGACTCAAAATGATAAATAGACCTAGAGAGCTAATGACCAAAGTTAATATAACATTAATTTAAATTAATTGACCTATGAAACACCTTATGAAAAGATATTATACCTAATTATATGACTTAAAATTAATTTTTTACTAGGGGTGCCCTATTTTGACCTAAAAGTGAAAATCGGTCAATAATCACCATCTTGGGAGGTTGAGGAGGATGAGGAGGGATGGTTTCACTACCTCCACTTTCTACCCTACCTCTTTTTGTTATGACAATATGGAACTTGGTACCCAATAAAATTTTAGGGTGAATAAATGGGGAGGGATGGTAGCCATAATTATGTTTAAGTCTAAGTGGAACTAAATTAACTATGCATGCCCTTTGTCATGTAGTAGTAACTAAAGGCATATCATATTGAATATTTAAAAACTAGGAGTTAATAAGGTGCATTAATAATGTCTTATGATTAATTTTATATTAATTATTATTGTATCTAAATTTTATCCATTTAATTACATAGTGTTTTATCTTATTTTGGATTTAGTGGTCTAAATAAGGTAAAACATGAGACTAATTTATTTTTTATAATATATGTATAAATTAAGAAAATATGAATGTAACAATAGAGTATTAATGTTTTTTTATAATTATTATATATGGAAAGAACATATAAGATAAGGTACTTACATTTATTCAAATTTTTATATTATTTTATAATATACACATTAATATAGATTTGGAATGGGTTTTTGGTTGCTTAGATCATGAATCTAAGTGTCAAAACTTAATGGGACAAGTCTAATATTGAGTAGACACCTATCATAGTTAGATATGTCTATGTTCTACCTAATTTATCGTAGTAAAATATGCCATATCTCTCCACCACATATTACTATGCCTACCTATAGATAGGTATTATATGTTATATCATAGGTTTAGACTATGTGTAGGTTTAGATACACATTACTTCACCTTGAAACCTTATCTCCACTTTAGAATCTTTCTTGTCCTATAAAATGGGTTAAAAAGGATGGGTTGTGATGACCTTAACCACCCCCATCTTATTGGATAAGTTATACCTAAATTTTAATACATTGAAAAGATCTCAAAACCACATGTATTTCTCCCACCTAACTATGTGTGCTCAATTAATGTAGTAATAACATGTAGTGAAATTCTCTGTGTGGCTTTCAACACTTAAAAAATTGTGATTTTGACCTTAAAATGGTATTTATATTTTGATCAATACCTATTAATTTGAGGGTTTTCAAATTTTATAATATTTAGGGTAGTTCCTCTTAATGTGATGAATAATAATAGGTATGTTCTTTATCAATGCTAGATAGATGCAAGATAGGAAAAGGCTTAGGCTTGATATGCTTATAAATTTGAATCTTTGAGTAACATCCCTCCAAACCAACATGTGAAATGAATGGGCTACCCCAAAAGAAGGATTTTAATTCATGAAAATAATATTTAAAGTTCATGTAAATGATTCCAATAGAGGTAGATGGATTAGGTAGTTTGATTCATATAAATGTATACTAATGTGTTTAAAAAGTAGGAGATAATGATATACTATTAGGAGATAGTCTGAGTAAAATAATATTTATTTAATACATCAATTATACAAATATTATGTATGAATAATGTAAATTTTGGAAGGCCAAGCCCATTGGTAAGAGAATGTCTACGAGAGAATGTGATAAATATTTAGTTGTGTGCACACAAATAATGTAAACTATGGCTTGGTCAAAACTAATTTTTTTTCTCAAACACCAAATATGAGTGTCTATATTTCCACAAAATTTATTCTAGTATTGAAAGTGCTAGAATAAAAATATAGAGTTATATATTTTAGTTAAATATAGTGAGTGTTCTTTAGGTATGTGATGCCTATTGAGCCTTTATCTATGAAAAACATAAAATAAAAAATATAGAAATAAATGTCTAGTTATGATATACAATATGAAGTAAATAATTGATCATATTTGAAATTAAAATAATAAGTAATTAATTAACCTTAATGAATGTAAATTAATTTCCATTCTTAAGTTAATAGAGAAGTGATTGATTATTCCCTAATTGGAGACAAAATATGTATTCATAAGTTAATTCACATAAAACCCTAACCACACTACTCATTATGTTTTCATATAATGGAACCCACCACAATTTCCAATAAATATGAGTAAAACTTGAGTATCTAAGTTTGAGTAAGTTTATAAATCATTCAATGTAGACAAATTTTATGATTCAATCTAAGGAGTGATTGAGTACACTTTATTAAATAATTTATTATAATGTATCACATATACCCTAAACATTCCCCAAATATATAACATGTACAATATTATTCATATAAATTATTCTAAAATATCATAATATTTTCAAACTATTCACTTATACCACATATATGCCCCCAATCTTATAACTTGTATAATATAAGTCATGCAGTTTGTATAATAATATCATAAAATTTGTGAAATCATACTCAATATATATAAATTTATGAAATGACCCCCCCCCCCAATATTGATCATCCTTTCTTTCATAATTTATAGAAGAGGTGATATGGTTCATGGGCTAAGACTTGGTTTTACATGACCTATCACCATGTTTACACCTATATAACCCTTATTCAAGATAATTACCCCTATAATATTTTATAGGGAATATTATTTCCCTAGGGAGATCCACATCCTATTCAGGATATATATATATATATATATATATATATAATCCATAGTGATATATCTAAAATTTCATGGTATCATACACCTTCGCAATAGGACCACTTAGGTGTCCTTATCCTACCTAGACATTCGACATTCATGGAAACTTGGTATAGGATAGGGTATAAAATATCCCTTATTTGAGCTTGGGGTAACTAAGTTAAATATTTAGGTTATCAATGTTATTCAAATGGGAATTTACTCTAAGTTTAGTTCATAATTTTTATTCTATCTAATTCAAGTAATTATATTTATTTGAATAGATTTTAGAATTTGGACTATGCTTATACACCCTTAAGATGCAACTAAATGTTTACGTACTTGATGTATGTCAAAATCCATGATGGTACTACCCTTGATTTTTAGATCATTGTACCATGATCTATGGTTACAGGGTCATCATACCTCATGCTTCACTTTATTAAATAATTGTCTTTTTAAGTAATTAATTTATAATTCTTACCAAGTCAATATTGTTTATGAGTAGATATGATATTTTTAGCTTATAGTGGTAGCATACTCTCAATAGACCCTCCCATAAATAGTCTTCTATAGATTTATATTTATCTAGTATTATGTATGTGTCACTTGATCAGAATCCTAAGATTAATAATTTTTTCCACTTTAATTATAATTTTAAATCTATAATACATTAACTTCTTAAATATGTTCCTTTAGGAACATCAATACTAATTATACTTAGCAATCATTTCCATGTCATAACTAAAAGACTTACAAGCCTCTATACAATTATATTAAGCATGATTTATTGTATTCATTAGCTTGCTAAAAAAGTGTACTCAATTAAGGCAACCTATTTTTCATTATATGTCATTATGCATATTATACTCAAATCCTGCATTAGTTAAATAAAAAGAATACAGACAAGGGTTGGAATAAAATATATAAACTAATTAAATATCAACTAAGGATTTTAAGTGGCCCTCTTACAACCAATAAAATAAAATAGATACTTTAACTAGGTAACCATTTAAGGGGAATGACATAATATAGTCATTGTGACAAAAGAAAAGAAATAGTGTTTATAACTATTTCGACCCAAGTTTAATTTATAAATAATAAAAATTAAGACAAGAGTTATTATAACTAATTTGAATTATAATTAATTAATTAAAGATTTTAAAAATCTTAGTAATAAGCATGTTATATTTATCAATTCAAATTGCCTTTATTTCAAGTAATAATAATTTTAAACATAAGGTTGAATTGAAACATAACTTTTTAAACAACCAGTTCTCTCTAATTAGTTTCATTGCATTACACAATAGAAATGAATTCAATATCATATTATTAATTATGAAACTAAAGATCAGCTACCTCCTAAAATATGCAAGGCAAAGTAAAATGGTAGAATAAACTTGTACAAGTAGTTTAATAACTATTAATGAGGTTAGAACTAACTGTCATACCATTTATAAAAAGTAAACCTATAGGTAGTCATTTATAATCAAAAGTAGATTGAACAATTTGAGTTACAAAAATGTAATTGAAAGTTATAACCACATGTACCATAGTAAGGAGTATAATGCCAAATAATGACAATTTAAGGAAGAGTAGTCATGTTTATTATCAAGGTACAAATTTTAATTATTTAGTAAATTTAATTAAAACATATAGAATATAGATCCATTTAAAAAAATCCAAGTGGCAAGTTATCATATATGAGAATAGGGTACAAGCTTTAATAAGCATTTATACTAAGTGAAAGAACATATAGGTTCAACATATAATGAACACATTTATATTTGATAGTCACTAAAATTTACAACATAATCCAATGATTTAAAACATAGTTCTAAATATGAAATTATAATTCCCAATATAAATATATAATAAGGCAAATAAAATATGTCAGAGTATAGAATCAATGCAAATAAAATTTAGAATTGTATTAATAATTTTTTATGATATAGCTTATTGAAAGGATACATATATCCTAAATTATTATTAATGACTCCATCTAGAATATTAAACAAGGTATATTATAAAGCATGTTGAATCACTATATCAATAGTTGATTAATAGCATAAAGTACTGTAGTCAACAATAAACCAGAATATTAGTAAGCATGTGTTTTCCTCATACGAGCCATCCCATATTGACCCATCATATGAGCCCTCAAATTAGTGGCCCTTACCACTCCAAACCATCATCTAGGAGGTGGAGTCCATATTTTGGGACTTTAGGAATGTAGGCAAGGATAATAAGGGAATGATCCATTTAACTTGCAATAGTTAGAACAATTAAAATTTCACACTAAAATTTAAAATATAGACATTAATAAATAACCTTAGCAACCTTAAAATTCATCTATAAGATTTTAGAAGTTAATTAGTGATTCAATTGACCCCATTCTTCCTTCATAATATGATCTAGGTAACCAAATTAATAAACAGAATATAACCCTTTTTAATATGTAGTCATAAAAAAATGAATGAGAAATAAAACTATAACGACCACTGAGGTTTTAAACATTGCATTTATTCATTAATATTTGATTAGATATGGATATTTTAGTCACTTGCAGTAGTGACAAGGTTTACAAATTGGGTTATTAAATAGTTGGTTTGAATTTAAAACCAAGAAATTCACAAAATTTCACAATCCAACTAATTATAAATAATTAATTTTTAATCTTATGTATAAATAGATGAATCATTGAATAATTTCTCCATAAAATGATGTATTAAATGCTCATTGAAAATCATGAATTTACACAAAACCAATTTCCAATAGCAAGATTTTAATAAAAACTTGCCAAAATTTCATGCACTAATTTTACCAAAATAACTACCCTTTAAAAGCGACTTCCAAAAACAAAAATTAGGGCAGTAGATAAAACCCATAAATTTTTAACAAAAAATCAATTTTTTTGCCTAAGGTCAAACTAAGTCACTATTTTTTAACAAGGTAATAAAAATAAAACTAGAAACATTTAATAATAATTATGTCATGATTGTAATTCAAGGATTTGACGAAAAATAAATAATTTTTACAAACCCCATAAATATGAAACTAGGTCTTTAACAATGCACTGAGGAAGTAACATATTTTTTTGCAATTTAAATCCATATACAAACCCTTATGGTTCATTAGGAAGTCATATGAATTCCTTATCAACCTGTCAGCAATTTTCTTATGTAATATTACTTTCCCTTATAATTCTGAAAATGAACACAATAATTTTTACATGGGAAAGAAAGAGAAAATTTTAGCACTTATTTTCTTGCAAAGCAATGGAGGAGAAAATAAAAAAAATTGTGCCTACTTTCCTTGGCCACACACTCCTTTTCTATCCATAGACCTAAGTAGGTTTACTCTCTCTCCCCAAAAAGATTTGTGTCCCCCCAAATCTTCTCCAAGTTTTCACCATCCCTAGGGTTTCCATATTTTCTCCAACCCCCTATATTCCTCCCTCTTTCTCTCTTTCCTTATCTAAATACTCCATTGACCAAACAAGAAAAAATGGCATTAGGGGTCGATATAAACTCCCCCTAGGTTGCTAAAAAATTAAAGCATAATCCAATTTTACCAAAGACCCAAAAAAATTGTAATGATGGATTTGATTTGGGTCAAAGTTTGAAAAATCCCCTAATGTCATCATGGCAAATCTAATTTGTCAAAATAATATTTTATTGCCAATTTTGACTTAGGAGACCATTTGTTAGGGTCCTTTAATAAGATCTTACAGGGGGAGAGTGAAAAGAGAGGGGGGTTAGAAATAATACCAAAGTACAGTCAAGGAAAATAATAATGATTTAATATTATAATAATAATAATAATAATAATAATAATAATAATAATAATAATAATAATAATGATAATAATTCTAGGTTCCAACTAAGACATATGAAGTCATGACACCAATCAATATAAGCAAGGAGTCAATGTTTCCATAGCTCATACAAGAGTGGACCAAGTATGCATTGAGAATAAGATTAAAATAATAACTGAAGTGACCAAAAATAATAGACCAAAATTGTTGCATACAAGTAATCCCAAAATTATTAAAATAGACAAAGCAGAATTTATGATGGAAAAGGTCAAGAAGATAATAAAAAATGAAAAATATAAAATGGATGGACTATCACAAGTGTTATGGATCATTATATTACCCCTTTTTATGTGTGTTGGTTGACTTTGTTCCTTATCCATCGACTGCCATTATCTACCACTAACCTAGCTCATTTAATTTGTACTTGCACCCATAAATGGTAGTAGTAGTATCTATAACATATAATCATATGCAAATATAATTGAAAGATAATCATGCATAAAATCAAATATTAGGACCAAATTAACACATATACAAAATAAAATTTATCTATAACATTTTGTCTAGCCTATGAAAATATTAAAATAAAAGTTTCAAATAGTGTTGAATAGTGTAAAAGTGTGCTGAAACTATGTATAGCATTATATAAATTAAATATATAGGCAAGGTTATAACATCCTCCTCCCCATAAAGAGGATTCATCTTAATGATAAATTAAAATAACTAGGCATAGTGCTATTTAAATAGATATGTATACTCCCAAGTGGAATTTCTAGTACCTATGGGTCCCATTGTATTAAAACCTATTGGGTTTCTTGTTTTTTTAATTTAATGTTTCAATGACCTAGGATTTTCACTAGTTCTAACTATATAGTTTCCTCTTCTATAACCTATAAATTTTTCTAATCCAACATATGAGATGGATTGGGTACATATTTTCTTAATAATGTAGTATGTAACACATCATGGATTCTTGATAGAGGAGGTAAAGCCAGCTAGTACGCAAGAAGGATGATTTTTTACAAGATGTTAAATGGGCCAAAAAAGTGAGGAACCAACTTGGAAATTTTTCAAAACTTGATGAAAATCTTCTATAACCTTACACATATAAAAAACTTCTCTCAAATAGTGAAGTCACAAGGCATTCTCTTTAAATCAACATAGATTTTTTACCAATTAGAATAAACCTTCCATTTTTGACATATTATAACCATTTGCTCATCATATTCTAGTAACAATTTTGGACCAATAATGGTCCATTTTTCTAGGTTATCCAAGCCAAGTGGAGTTATACATTTTTATCCATATAAGAATTAAAAATGATATATTCTAGTAGTAGAATGATAAAATTTGTTATATATAAATTCAACTAAATGGATATAGTCCTCCCACTTCATTTATTTATTCACAACATATATGCACAACATGACTTCAACTACTTGGTTCAATATTTCAATTTGTCTATCTATTTCTAGGTGGTATGAAGAACTAAAATTTAGTTGAGTGCCAAGGGTTGTGGTCAATGTTCACTAGAACCTTATTATGATTTTTTTTTCTCTATAAGAGATAATGACTTATGGTATACCATGAAATCTAACTACTTTCATAAATAATTTATAAAAATTAGTAGTGTCATCAGTCAAATTTTCAATAATAAAGTGACCAACTTTGGTTGTTTTATTCATTATTACAAATATAGTGTCATACTAGTTGCATGATTTAAGCAATCCTATAATAAAATCAAGTGAAACCACTACCCATTTGTCTCTTGGTATGTCATGTGGGTATAATAGACCCCTAGGATGGAAGTGTTCAAATTTCATGTATTGATATTTTATACATCTTGCCATAAAATTAGCAACATCTTTCTTTAGACTGGGCCAAAAATAGAACCTTTTTAGTTCATGAATCATTGTAGTGACCCATGAATGGGAAAAATTGGGTGTTGTATGCACTTCCTACAATATAATATTATGTAATCCACCTGATTCAAGTATAAAATATATATTTTGATGCCTTACAAGACTATCTGATTCAATAAAAAATATAGAAAATCTTTTTGTCAAAGGCTTATCAGCCAATCCTGTACTTACTTTTTGATAATAATTATCATCAAGATACTATTGTAGGACATCATTCCTAAAATTTCCTTAAAACTAGATAAGGAAACAAGGTATGTACACTTGTTGAGTTCATCACCCACATGATTTTCCTTACCCTTCATATAATGATGTCCATGTCAAAATTGTTGAAAAATTCCAACCATCTATATTGGTGGGAATTCAAGTCAATTTATGATAAAACATGTTCTAGGTTGTAGTGATTAGATTTCACCTTGAATGTTTACCTAACAATAAGTGAATTCATTATTTTAATGCATGCACTATGGCATCAAGTCCTAAATCATGTTTTGGATAGTTATTCTTATCTTCCTTAAGCTTTCAAGATTCATAGGCCACCATTTTACCCTCTTGGATCAATTTTACACCAAATCCTTCTTTAGAATCATCATCACATAACTAAAAATGACCATTTAGATCAGGTATAATTAGAATAGGGGTTGTTTTTAATATCTCCTTAAGCATTCTAAAATCTTCTTTTCACTAATTTGTCCATGTAATTTTTTTCCCTTTCACTAAAAGGATACAATGGGGTTGGCTAGGTGAGAGAAATTTTCCAAAAATTGTAAATAGTAGCTAGCCAAGACCATGAAACTACAAAATTTGTGCATGTTAGATAGAGTAGGCCACTCTTGTATGGATTTATTTTTTTTGGGTCCATTGTTATGCCCTTCTTGGAAATCACATGTCCTAATTAATGTAATTTTGATTGGTATAAGTTTAATTTGGAAAACTTACCAAACAAATTATGTTGTCTCATTCTTTACAAACTAGCCTTAAATTTTGATCATGTTAACTTCATTCTTGGAGTAGATGAGGATGTCATCCAAGAACACTAGTAAAAACTTATACAAGAAGTCCTTTAAAACACTATTCATTAGATTCATGAATGTTGTAGGTGCATTGGTGAGGTAAAATGGTGGGACAGTGAACTTGTACTGGCCATACCAAGTTTGGAAGGCAGTTTTATATATATCATCCTCTTTGATTCTTAACTGATGGTAATCAAATATCAGATCAATTTTTGAAAATATTTCTATATCCTTCATCTGATTGAACAAATCATTGATATGTGGTAGTGGGTAATGGATTTTTATCATCATTTTATTGAGCATATGATAATCAATACACAACCTTAAAGTGCCATATTTTTTTCTTACAAAGACCACTAGAGTACCCCAAGGTGACATGCTTGGTTGAATGCTTTCACTATCCAAAATTTATTGTAATTGAACTTTCAATTCTTACAAATATACCACATTCATTTGGTAAGGATCTTTTGATATAGGGGTAGCCCTTAGCATAATTTGAATAAATAAGTCAAATTCTCATTTTGGTGATAAATCAGGTAGTTTTTTAGGGAAAACATCCATACATTCCTATAAGATAGGAAAATCTGAACAAGATGGTCATTTTTCCTTGGGAATTTATTATATTTGTAATATATAGAGCTTACACCCTTTTCAAACAACCTTCTTTAATTACAAGGCTAAAATCATTTTTTGCCCTTGAAGACCTTAGATTTTTACAAGTTTTCTATTCTCATCAGTGCATTGCATTTTTTTAGAGCAATCAAGTGTTGCATGGTATTGTTATGGCCAATCCATGCCTAATATAATATTATAAGTCCCTATAGGTGTTAAAAATATATTTACCCTTCTCTTGAAGGGACCCATATCAAGTTTGGTTTACTCAACTTCCCATCCTTTTCTCAATGGACTATATTTTTTATTGTATTTATTCACTACAAAAGGTGAAATAAAGTTATTCATAGCACTTGACTGAATTAAAATAGATAAAGAAATTACCAAAAAAAATTACATCTAATCTCCATTGGGTTGGCCTAAAAATTAGCTTTCCAATTATCTACTACAACACTTACTCTATGATCTGTTGGCTATCATAATTTTAGCTTTGGTTAGTCCTTGTATTAGTGGTTATCATTACATTTCCATAATAATATTGTCCTTTATGGGGATTGTGTAATAGTGTTTTCCCTTATGGTTGGTCCATGTTGTTGTTTTGGTGTTGGTCCATCTTGAAATACCCATTTTTAGAGTTGATTTGGGTTTTAAGATTCTTATTTTGACATTGAAAATGATTGAAATTCATGTTATTCCCTTGGAACTTATGATTCTAGTCTAATTTCTTGAAACTTTTTGATGGGGGAGGTGGGTTCCTAGAATTTAACTATCACCTATTCATGTTGAAGTCTTGTCTCACTTTTTACCAAGAATTTTTATTCTCCTCTACCCTGTGGATAGACTCTATAGCAGCTACCAGTGTCTTAAGATTAGTCATATTGATATTATGCATTAATATTTCCTTTAGTCTTAACTTAAATTTAGTTATTTTTATCTCTTTATCACGTATGTAGTCTACAGGATGTATCATATTCAAAAACTTATTTTTATATTTGAGAATAGAATATTTTCTTGCTTGAGTAGCTAAAAATCTATTATTTTTTGCTCCTTGAAGTTTACATTTAAGTACCTTTTTAAGAAACAGTTCTAAACATTTATCCAAGTGAGGGTCATATGTTGATACCCCTCTAAAGCAAAATGATGGTTCCACCATAACATAGTAGAACCATTTAACTGATCAACATCAACCCTTATATTCAAATTGGATGGCATGTTAAAATGTTTGTGCAGATTAATGAACCATGCATCAAATGCATCTCTTGATTCCTCACCTAATAAGGTAGGTGGGGGAAGATTTTTATGTTCTTTGATGATGGGTTACACCATATTTATAGGAATTTCCTAAAGTTATTTCTCCCCTATTTTTCCAACTCCCAATCAAGGGACTTCTTCCTAAGGAGCACCCTCAAGATTGTTTGGTTTGTGCTCTTGATTTTTTTATTTTTCCCTAAATGACATTTAGAGAAGATAAGACCCCATGAAGTATATCCTCTTACTTATCAAATGGGTTATTACCATCCACATTATAATTTGGTGTTTTATTATTTTTATTGTTGTTGTGGAGAATAGGTTCATTCTTTAATTGGTTTGGGTTTCTATCAGTACAATCCCTACCTCGACTCCTACCTCAATCTCAGCCTTGACCTATTAAGACTAGTCTATCAACTGCTTGGTCATTGTCAACTTGATTTCTACAAACTCTAGTCTTAAAAAATTTCTTGAGAATCCATCAAATAGTTTCTTAGGTAGATTCTACAAATAAATTATTCTAAATTTTATTGTATTTAGAATCAACAACTTAACGTAGGATCTGATACTAGGTGAAATGACCCAGTTTATTTTTTGAGCATCCCTTATTTTAGAATGTATAGAGGAAGGTGAAATGATTCATGTCCTAAAACATGATTTTTTAAGATGTTTCACCATGTTTACATGCATGTAACCCTTATTCAAGGTAATTACCCCTAGAAGATTTGACGAGGAAGATTATTTCCCTAAGGAGATCCACACGAAATTTAGGGTGTATCAATATGTGATCCATAGAGATATATCTAAAACTAAATGGTAAAATATTCCTTTCCAATAGGACCACCTAGGTGTCCTTATCCTACCTAAGCATTTTACATCTATGGAAACCCACATAGGCTAGATTAGTCAACTTTCCCTTTTTTGAACTTGGGATAGCTAAGCTAAATACTCATGTTATCAATGTTATTCAAATGGGAATTTACTCTAAGTCTAGCTCATAACTTTTGATCTATATAATTCAAGTAATGGTATTTATATGAATAAATTTTAGAATTTTGACTATGCTTATACACCCTTAAGATATAGTTAAATGTTTACATACTCGATGTATGTGAAGATCCATGATGGTGCTACCCTTGATTTTTAGATCAATGTACCATGATCTATAGTTATGAGGTCATTTTACCTTGTGCTTCACATTATAAAATAATTTTGGTTATAACTAATTAACTTATAATTCTTCCCAAGTCAATATTGTTTATGAGCATATATGATATTTTCATCTTATAATGACATCATGTTCTCACTGGATCATCCCTTAAATATTCTTCTTGAGATTCATATTTCTCTAGTATTATTTACGTGTCACTTGGTTATATCATAAGACTAATAATGTATGACACTTTATTTAAAATTATAAATCTATAATACACTACCTTCTTAAATCTATTCCTTTAGAAATGTTAATATTGATTGTACTTAACAATCATTTCCATGTCATAACTAAAATACTAACAAGCCTATATAAAATTAACTTAAGCATGATTTATTGTATTCATTAGCTTACTAAAAAATTGTATTCAATTAAGATAACCTCTTTGTCATTATATCTCATTATGCATATTATACTCAAATCATGCATTAGTTAAATAAAAGGAATATGGACTAGGGTTTGAACAACAAATAATATATAATTAAATATCAAATGAGGATTTTAAGAAGCCCCCTATAGCCAATAAAATAAAATATATAATTTAACAAGGTTACCATTTAAGTCAAATGACATAATTTGGTTATAGTGACAAAAGAAAAGAAATAGTGTTTGGAACTATTTAAGCTCAAGTTTAATTTATAACTAATATAAATTAAGACAAGAGTTCTTATAACTAATTTCACTTATAATTCATTGAGTAAATATTAAAAAAATATTATTAATAAACATGTTATACTTCTTAATTCAAATTTCCTTTATTCCAAGTAATAATAGTTTTAAACATAAGGTTGAATTAAAACATAACCTTGTAAACAACCAGTTTTCTCTAATTCATTTAATTGATTTACATAATAGAAATTCATTCAATATAATATTATTAATTATGAAAATAAATATCATTAAATTAATGGTACTAATAATTTGATGAATTCCAAATTACCCTTAATGGAAATATATTTAATATGAAAGCTTTATCACATGATAAATCTGGTCTATGCATGTATATGGTGACACTATTTTCCTCTTTGGATCTTATAATTAATTACATAGAATTGTTGTGGAATTAGTTTTCACCCTTGGATATGGTTATTTAGGCTCTATCCAACTAAGATAAACAATAGGAACAACCTTAGGCTATGGGTATCCTATAGTGGGGTTGAACCTCCAAAGAAGGTCAGCTTCCTCCTTATGGATCATCTAGACTAAAAATTCTACTGGGAAAAGGGTTAGAGATGGGGTAAAAGGTTACTAATAAATATAAAAAGGAGATGCACCAAAATTAAATGAAACTCACATAATATTTAACCAACACTAAATCAACATAAGATAATGTTTTCTCACACAATCTCACAAACTAGCTAATTGCATAAGTATTTCATGAACTAGGCTCACCAAGAAATCAAGGAAACAAAGAGGAATTATAAGACTCGCACTAAGAATATATTAACTATAGAAATAACACAAGTTCAGATGATAAAATAGCTTGAAAACACTTTAAAATAGGTAAGAAATAAGAACAATGGACATGGAAGAATCTCCTTCACAAGGCCATCATGCACAAGCTTACTAAACACTCGTCAAAAGCAAGAGATAGGTAAAAATTATATTATTGATTAAAGAGGTAGTTATTACAAATTTTGATAAGGTTTATCCTTCTTAAATGAGAGTCTCTTGCTCTCCTAAAATTAGAGAGTCCTTATGAGAGTTCAAAATTAGAGATCCCCCTACCATGAGGGAGAAAACATGAGATATAAGATAAAAAGGGGAACAAAGAGGATAAGCATGCAATTAGAATAAATAAATGAGCTACCACCACACTTTAATGAATTTTCAACCACATTTTTATCAAATAAATACTAGTCATCCATTGAAAAATTAACTTTCATTTACCCCCATAGATTTTGAACCCTCTCATTGGCCAAGAAATACACTAGAAGACAAGAATCTATTTTGAAAATGATGAGTTATGATCCTTCCAAGGAGGAAAAATCCTGAAGGCTCTAAAATAATTGAATGTTCCACCTAAAATATTCAACCATCAAATCTCTCTCTTTGAACTTCTATGCCTCCTTCCACTTGGTATTCATTATAAGGACAAAATATTCATATCCATGGATTTGACAGAGCCATGACTATATCTACTTTCAATGGTTGTAGGTACCTATTTTTCAAGTATATTACTATGTCAAGAGATAAGAAACTCCTCTATACCTCATTTATATCTGCCCCTACTCCAAAACCTAAACCTAGGTCTACTATAGATGAAAACCAATCCCATTTATTTTTTTTCCCATAGTCATCATATAAATGGATATCCCATCAGGCCACTTAATATTTATTAGGCCTAAATAGACCCACTCTATTTCTAGAAAATAGGGCCCATAGGTTTTAAATCTTTAAACTATGTCTAATATGAGCTTTAATGGTGGCCTTCAGATTTGAAAAATTTGCTCTAGGTAAATTTGAATTATATTTAGATTTTGATTCATTTATTTTCTTTGGTCTACAAAATCCTTTATTCTAACATGTCTACCTATGTGGCATTCTTTCCACACTCTTTATCATATTTTAAAATATGACCACTACATATTCGAACATGTGTCACCATCTTGTGCCTCCTAGAACTTAGTTGAATTTTCTCCATCAATCCTAGATTTGAGCTTCCCAAATTGTGACACTTGGAAAACCCATGTTCAATATATAGATCCTACTACTATTATTCATTTGGTTACCTCTTTTTCACCACATGGTATCTTTGCATTCAATCTAGTCTCATGGACCTTTTAAACCAATTCACACTATCTCCTTTGCATGGGTGAATGTGCTCCATTTATCTTTTAATTCATCATGATAATTATACTTATCCTTATTTTATTCATTCCTAACATCCTCTAACTTCTTGACTTTATGATCCCCATTCCATTGATATTCAATTTCACGATTGAGCATGTGCCATAGATCCTTTTGGGCCCACTAACTTGAGCTTTAACCCATGTTCCATTAATCTCAATTTGATTAAGAAATATTTTGACACTTTTTAGCTCTGTGTTCACTCTCAAGATCCTTTGAATATTTTTAAATTAAAACATTTACTTCTTGTGGATTTTATTTAATGTCCCTAGGCACATCTCTTATTGCTAGACCATCTTTAAAGGCCTATATCTTGATATATAAATCTCATCAAGATACCAAATTTGTAAGGGACTACCTTGGAACAAAATAAATCATATTCATGTGATTTTTGGGATTTAAGAGTCTTCCTAAGTACATATTTTAAATTCACAACCAGACTGACATGTTCCTTCCTATATAACGTGTTATGACAGTTTGGCTTTTTTAGGCTTGTGATAATCATCTTTAGACCCATCAAGGCTTTGATAAACCTTTGAAACTTTGATAAAACCCACTTAATTCCCCTTGGATGATAATTAACACCATATAAAACTATTGGATCCTCTTACTTAAAAATTTTAGACCTGCTTCTAGACCTGCTTCCCAAAAATTATCAAATTTACCTTAAGACTTGCTTAAAGTATTTCAAAAGCTTGAAAGTGACATGTGGTATTCATCTTCCACCATTTGACCATACACTCAACCCAAATTCTTATTAAATTGTTTTAAAAGAGTGACTTGATCCATCTAGGCACAATTTTTTTATGTGGGCCAATTTTGGCTAACATTTATGGAAACCTCCTAGGATTGCATGCCTGCTATCCAATATATTAGTTTTATTATTTGATCCATTAGACATATAGAGTCACAAGTATTTATTCTAAAATAACTATGAAGATAATACAATGTTTTCCCTTTCTAAAAAATTCTCTTGAATCAAAATGACAACAAGAACAAAACAAACATTGTGCCCAAAGCATTTATGGAAAGGAAACACATAATTGAAAATAAATGTGCACAAGTCACTTGGGGTAAAAAATTAAAGACTAATATAATATATAAAATGGCTGAAAAATATTCTAATATCAAATATTTAAATGAATGTCATTGACTAGTATGGGTAATACCTCTCCATCTATCTAGGCAAGTTAAAGAGCATTATGTTGTTTGCATCCGTGGATCAAGTAAGGACCATTATACAAGCTATCAAACTTGGTATAGTTTCCTTTCTTAGCCTTATTAGAGTCCCACATGAGGAATAGATCCCCTTATTTAAATTCCCTTGATATGTTTTTCTTGTTGAAGGATTTTTTGACTTGAGTTTGATGTGACTCTAGTGTCTTCATTGTAAGGTCCCTGATTTCTTCAAGCTCCATGAGCTCTACCATCCTCACACTCATAGGTTAACTCTACATTAACTAAAGCTAATGGGCTAACTCCAAGGTAGGTAACTCAATATAAATGGGTAATTTGGCCTATATCTCATATCCAAGAACATATGATGTGTTTCCAATGGAAACTTTTGGAGTCATTCTATCATCCATAAGGTTGTCCTTAAATTTTTGTGCCACACTCTCTAGTTCTCCTCCATAGTCCTCTTGATAATCCTTATCAATTTATTATTTATGCACTCTACCAATCCATTACCTTGGGGATAGTAATTGAATGATGTACTATGGTAGATGCCCAACTGAAGTGCCCATTCACTTGTCCTCATGCCAATAAATGTTAAGGCATTATCCAAAATTATTATTGTTAGTACACCAAACCTCATTACTATGATATCATGAAAATCCAACACTATTTTTTCAATGGCTTATTTTAAGTAAATTTCCTCCACCCACCTGGTGAAGTAGATAATAACAATGAGTACCCATTTGTGTCCTCCGCTAGAAGGTGGATTTATCATTCCTATGAAGTTTAAACCCCACTACATGAAGGGTTATTCCACCTATATTGGGTTGGGAGGAAGGGTTGAAAATATTTGCTTACCTATAAAGAGAACACACTTTGGCACTTATTGGCCCATACATATGCATATTTGAAGAGGTTATGCTAGTAATAATCAACTCTCATCACTTTTGTTGTTGTATTCCATGGAGTAAAATGGCCTCTTTTAGGTCCATCATGAAATTATTCCATGAGCCTGGTGACTTGGTCATCATCAATTCACCTAAGAAAAAATCCATTGAGATCCCTTTTAAATAATACCCCATCAACCAATGCATAAGGTATGGATTGAAGTCTAAAATATCTTCTCTTTTCACTATCCATGCCTTGAGGGCTCTCACCTATTATCAATAAATGTGTCATATCTTGGAGCTAGCTAGTGGGAAGTGAAGGTACATATATTTATGAAATGTCTTATGTCACCAAGATAACTTATTTATCTTCTTAAAGGTCATCTACCATATTTTCACATAATCCTTTGCCTCTCACTAGCTTAGTGACCTTAATCTCCATGTCATTCTCCATGACTTTGGTAATCCAACTAGTCTTCTTCTCATTCAAGTTCTTATTAAGAAGGAAGTCTCGTACTCCAAGATAAGACCCCATTAGATATATTTTACTATTGGATAGAATTGGTTTGAAATTTTTGAGGTTTCTCAAATCTAAAAGGACCTATTTTTCTATAAAATTATACCTTACCTCATATCCTTTAAGCCCTTGACTAAAAAATGCAATTGGCTACTCAAGTCCTTCCCCATTATTTTACATCATTATATCTAATATATTGTCAATGTTGGAAAATGTATATAATATGAAATCCTTTGAGAAGTCAAGATTCATGAGTGAGGGTCCTTGGGTAATGGATTTCTTAATAGCCTCAAATTCTACTTTACCTTTATTTAACCAAGTGAACCCGTCATTCTTCTTTAGCATGGTAGTGATGGGTTTGACCAAGTTTTAAAATCTAGGTATAAACCTTCTCACAAATTTTATTTTCCCAAGAAAACTCTAGAGTCCTTTCTTGTTCTTGGGTAAGGATAATGCCAATATGGTACTTACTCTATCAGGGTCAATAGATAATCCCTATTTTGAGATAATATGTCCCAAGAGTTTGACCTCATGGACAAAAAATGAACATTTAATGGATTAAATGAGATCCCATATTCCCTACATCTTTCAAAGATAAACCTCAAGTGATATAAGTGTTCACTAGCCTTCTTGGAGAAAACTATTATGTCATGTAAAATACCAACACCATCTAATTTAGTAAGCCTTAAAAATCCATGACCATGTCTCTTTAGATATTTTCCATTGTATTTGAAAATCCATAAGGATTATTATGATAATAATATGTGCCCCACTTTATGATGAAGGTAGTATTGTATTGGTTTTCTTCTCTTACCAGGACCTCGTTGTATACTGAGTATCCATCCAAAAGATAATAGTTTTATTAACTAAAAACTATTTAAAGGAGTTTCTCCATGGATGGTAAGGGGTAATAATCATTCAAGGAGACCCTATTTAGGTCCCTAAAATCAATACACAATATGATATCTCCATTTTTCTTCTTTACAGGTACTAGGCTGGCTACCCATGAGGAGTGCTTGATGGGAAAGATGATATTGGATTCAATCAATTTAGTCAATTATTTCCTCATAATATCTTCAATTTTGGGATTAATAGGCTTTTGTGTTTGCCTCATAGGCTTGGAATTATCCTCCAAGTCTATAGTGTGTTGGGCTAGCTTGGGATCAAATCCTCTTATCTCATTGTATTCCCAAGAAAATATGTTTGTATATTCATTACAAAACTTAATAAAATTATGATTTTCAGCCTTAGTGCTTACCTTTCCAAGCTTTAAGAGTTTGTCTTTGAGGATAATAACTATTTCATAGTTCTCCTCATTAGTTAACATCACTTCCTTGTCTTTTCTCATATGGTCCCCCTCATGGAAAAAACCTTCAAGGGTGACTAGTCCTTCAAGAAATTTGTTAGACCTTAGTTGAACAATTTAATCTTCATGCTAATGTTGAAATTTATCTTGGTTCATGAGGAAAACTCTACTTCCTAATATAATAAATAAGCAATTTGATTTTCATTATTAAAGACTTTTCAATGAGATTCATTGTTGGAAATTTATGGTATTACCACCACTTTAACATGTGGCTACACTTTATACTTTTTCAATTCATTTGGGAGGTCAAATTGAGCTCCCATAATTACCAGCCTATCAACATTCTAATTTTGGTTTCTTGACACTACTTGGATGTTGAAGGCTTTAAAATCCTCATGAATGTCCCACACTCTATGCTTGTAGTATCTCATGAAGGTATTATTTATGATGATTTAACCTTTAACCTAATTTACTATCAACTCACTATCTCCATATACTCATAACTACTTAATTCCTCTCTTACTAGCCCATTGAGGACCATGGATAAGACCCTCATACTCAATTATATTAAAATAATAACTAAATTTAAACCTATAATAAGAAAAATGCATATCATTAGAGGAGACACTAGCATCACACCTGCACCTACTCTATATTTTCTCCTTAAACCATCAAAGAATAATTTCCATAAACCACTAGTATCTTCTTGTGGCCTAGTGAGGGATGGCATGGGTTGATTTTCCTCATGAAAGAAATAGACACCCATGTATCTCTATTAAACACCTTTAAAATGGTCAATTAATTAATTTTTAATCCATAACTCATCCAAGAACATATTAGGTCTGTATTCAGGATGAGCGTTTAGTTCTTGACCAACTAGGTGTTCATCTTCATCTAGGATAGTGTAATTAATGTTTGAGCTAACTAGACCATAAGATTATATGTGAAATTGATAAATAGACTAAAATTTAATGGATACCTTGGTCCCATAACTTGTTCTATAATCCATGTAGGACTAATCTTCTACTAGATAAACCCTAATTTTTGTTGTTAAGTATCTAGATAAGCATAGAGCAAAATAAGGAGGCACATCTAGAATCAACACATCTTGAGCCATTAAAACCCTAAGATAAGCATTCAAGGTAAATTTTATACCTTTTATGATTCCAAATAGTTTTTTTAAATCTCCATCAAGCTATAAAACTCCCTTAGATTAGGGATCATACTTAAAACTAAGTTGATCTACTATTGACTTTGGCATTATTAAAGTACTTGCTCTACTATCTACCATGTAATTATGTATTAAGGAGTCACCAATGCTTAAAAAAATTAATGGAGGAGGTTTTATCACCTTGTTTGATTTCCATTCATTAGGTCTTTTGGTTACATTGGGGATAACTACATTCTCTTTACTTGGTGGCTTGTTTGAAACATTGATCTTTGACAAACCCTCCTAAAGGATGCCCACCTAACTAGGCATAAAAAACAAGTCCCACATTGGTAGACTCACATTATATTTCTTCATTTGTTTTATAATATTTATGGGAAAACCACCAACATTTGGTTTTACTTTGGGAGCCACAATTGTACTTTAAAATTATGAGTTTTTTGGTATAAAGGCATTCCCTTGATTCTAATTATTTAGGGATATTGGAACCATTGGGGAACGATTGGTTCATTTGGATTTGATAGTAATGGAGTAATATTAGGAGACTCTTTGACTACCTCCTGGATACCATCCATGTTTCTTATTTTAAACCTTGTATTAATTTCCATTAGAGTGTATGCTTGGTTAAAACTAACCTATTGATTGGATGCATAAAACTCTTCTTGCTCATAATTAACCATCATAACACCCAAATAATTTGGTCACTCATTAGGTCCTTGGCTTTTTTTATTATATATATATTTTTTCATCATAGGTACTTCTCAATTTTGAGCCATAAGGGCTTGATTGTATCCATAGCTAGCACCCTAATACCATTTCTCATTGAAAGCCTAATTGAACTCAATGTTTGGGACAATGGATTGACCAAAAGACTAAATCTAAGGCATGATACCATCACATTCATGAGTAATGTTTTTATGAGTAAGGACCAAAGTATTAGAGGTGTTTGCAGCATTAATATTATAATGATTTTGTCTAACATAGTTAGGCTACCCTTGTCATTGAAAATTTCCTTTGCAAGGTGGCCTATTTGCTTGATATGACTATTGTTAAGGCTAATATGTAGATTAATAAGGTCTATTGAACTAGGATTTCTGCCTCTTCACATTTACCAACACATTTACAAAGTATTTAAAGATGCTCCTAAGCTCTTGGAAATTCTTGTTTTCTTGGGAGTCATGAGATTGGCTTGTTTAAACCTTTTCATACTTTGGTGTAGGTGTGGCAGTAAGTGTTAGCAAATGAGGAATGATAACAAGAGGAAGAATAGAAATAAGAGGTGGTTGAATCTTAAGAAATAAACACATTAGTGGCCTAGTTGTAAGCTTGCTAGCTTGTATTAGATAATTTTATGCTCTGATTGCCACCTCATAAGCATTTGATAATGTGTTTCCTCTAATAGACTAAATCATTACTAAAATATCACTATTGAGAGCTTTTAGATAATAAAGGAAAGAAAAGTTTGGGGTATTCATAATAGAGATTGGGGTCATATCCCATGTCTTTTGGAATTTGTTATTGAAGTCTTGCATGACCTCATGAGGAACCTTCTTGATTGTAGTTAACTTATCTATAAGTAACAAATGGTCACTTTTATCTTCAAATATTTTAAATAAGGCATCACCTAACTAATCCCATGATGTTAAAGATTTAGCAGTAAGGTTTATATAATAGTCTAATGTTTTACCCTTGAAAGAGAGCCAATAACCTAATGGCCACATTTTCCTCATTGATATCATAAATATTTTAAAAATTGAATATATATCTAAAGTGATTAGAAGGATTTTTAGATTAGTTTCTAATGAAATAAGGAAAACTTTTAATAGATGTCAGTGAGAGAGGATCATAGAGCTAGAGGTATAGAGGACTCTAGCCATTGAAAGCCACAAAATGGAAAGCTCTAGGGGCTACCATGGCAATGAAAGTGGATAACAAAGATCTTGTAGAGGTAGATATTGAAATTGATTTAGGAGGGAATTTTACTTTATATGGATGTGTATTATCAAATCTTAGCCTTTTTACTAAGTTTAAAGGTAATTCAACAAATTCAAAAGGAATATCTCTAGAAGCTGATCTTATAGTCACCTTTAGCATGAATTATATCTATTGCTCTACACCAAAATGTTAAGTGTTGATCAGAGTCACTAGATACTATTTCATGAAATCTATAACTACTATAAATTGATTAAACCAACATCAAACTTGACCAATCCACTTTGAAAGTAGTCCCACCGGGCATGCCAAAAATTGTTGTGGCATTAGTTTTCACCCTTAGAGAGGGTTCTTCAGGATCTCTCCAACTAAGTTACACAATATGAATAACCCCATGCTTTATGTATCCTATAGTGGGGTTTAACCTTAGAAGATGGTTGAATTATTCTTGATGGATCACCTAGACTAAATATTATATTAGGAAAAGGGCTAGAGAGGGGATAAAGGGTTACTAAGAGATTAAAAAAGGTGATGCACCAAAATTAAACAAAACTCACATAAGATTGAAATAATACTAGATTAGCATAAGATAATTTTTTATTGAATCTCACAAATTATCTAATTACATAAGTATTTCATGAACTAGGCTCACCAAGCAATCAAGGAAGTAAAGACGAATTTGAAGACTCGCACCAAACATCCATCAATGTAAAAAAGAACATAATTTAAGACTTTAAAATAATTGAAAACACATTAAAAGAGGTAAGAAAGAAAGACAATGGACATGGAATAATATCCTTTACAAGGCCATCATGCACAAGCTTAGTAAACACTAGTCAAAGGCAAGAGATAGGTAAAAATTATCTTATTGCTCGAAGAGGTAGTCATTAAAATTTTTGATAGGGTTTGCCATTTTCAAATGATATTCTCTTGATCTTCCAAAATTAGGGAGTCTATATGAGAGTCTAAAATAAGATATCCCCTTACCATAAAGGAGAAAATAGGAGATATAGGAGGAAAATGGGAAGAGAAAGGAGAAGCACACAATCAGAATCAATAAATGAGATACCACCACACTTCAATGAATTTTCAACCACATTTTAATCAAATCAAGACTAATCATCCATTGATAAATTAACCTTCATTTATCCCCATAGCTTCTAAAACCTCTTATTGGTTGATAAATACACTAGAATACAAGAATCTATTTTAAAGATGATGAGTCATGATCCTTCCAAGGAGGAAAGATCCTTAAGGATATGAAAGAATTGAATGGTCCACCTACAATATTCAACCAGCAAAATTATCTCTTTGAAATTATACACCACCTTTCACTTGGTCTTCATTAAAAGGACAAAATATTCATATCTATGGATCTAATATATCCATGACTATATCTACTTTCAGTGGTTGTAGGTACCTATTTTTAGAGGTTATGACTATGTTGAAAGACAATAAACTCTTCCATATCTCATTTATATTTTTCCCTATTCCAAAACCTAAACCTAGGTCTACTATGGATGAAAACCAATCCTATTTATTGGTCTTATCAATCTTCATATCAATGAAAAACCCATTAGGCCACTTTATATTTATTAGGCCTAAATAGACCCACTCTATTTCTAAAAGAATAGGGCTCATAAGTTTTAAATCTTCAAATCTAAGCTTTAATGGTGGCCTTTAGATTTGAAAAAAATATATGGGTCAAATTGAATCGTATTTGGATCTCAATTCATTTACCTACCTTGGTCCACAAAATCCTTTCATTTGACATGTCTACCTATGTGGTATTCCTACATTACTCTTTATCATATTTTAAAATATGACTACTACATATTCAAACATGTGTCACCATTTTGTGCCTCCTGAAACTTGGTTGAATTTGATACTTCAATCTTGGATTCAATAATATAAAATTATGACATTTGGCAACCTCATTTTAAATCATGGATCCTACTACCATTCTTCATCTGGTTATCACTTTTGTTCCATGTGGTAGCCTTGTGTTCAATCTAGGCTCCTTGACCTTTTGACCTGATTCATATTATCAATCTCCTTTACACAATTGAATGTGTTTCATTAATATTTGATTTATAAGATCAAATGCACACTATTTATCATTTAATTCATCATGATCATGATACTTTTCCTTCTTGCATTTAGTCTTAGGTTCCTCTAGCTTGTTGACCTTATGCTCACCATTAATATTTTATTACATGATTTAATGTGTATTGTAGATCCTTATGGGCCCATTGACTCAAGATATCACCCACATGTCATTGATATCAATTTAATTAAGAAATATTTTGACACTTGTCAACTATGAGTTCACTATCAGTATCCTCTAAATATTTTTGAAATTAAATGGCTACTTCCTGTGGATTTTATTTTATGTCCCTGGGCATGTCTCTCACTACTAGACTATCTTTGAAGGCTTATATCTTGAGATAGAAAACTCATCAAGATACCAAATTTGAAGGCTAATCCTAGCTCAACTAAGGACTTATCTATGTAAAGACTCATCTATTCAACATAATGAGGTTGGCTGACATTAGATAGTGGGATATTTTTATATTTTTCCCTGCCTCTCTCTTTTGCCTTTATTTATTAGTTTGTTAGTTTATATTATTTTATTTTCTTAATTGTAATCTAAATATAACGCTTACTTTAATTGCATACTCTTATATATTTCTCATTTATGCATTTTTGAACTTATATAAAATAGACATTTTAATTTTAAATCAGTTGTTTATTAATAGATAAATCATTTGGCTAGTTTAATAGGCATAATCTCTTTATTTTTAATATATATTGATCTATCTAAAACACACATTGAAGACCTTTAGCATGATATAGTCATGGCAAGTTGACTGAGTTACCCTATGTACCAAGACTTGGTAACTAAGACCATGGGGATATTTGTTCACATGATTCTATTTTTAAGAGAGTAAGGGAATAATAATCCCTACTTAAGTTAGTGTGTCAAAATACCTCCCAATATATTGGTGCTATAAGGATGGCCTGAATGGTGTATTTTAGAATTTTCTTTTATCTATAATAAGCTTAGCCTAGTTGTTTTATAGGTTCTTAGGTTGGAATGATTTTTATCTAAAGATTCTAATGGATTTATCTTGGATAGGAAAATATAGTTGTCATGTGGACATTCTAGGACCTTCATGTGACTTTCCCAAGTACTCACATGAAGTTTATGTAAAGTATATCCATGGTGGAAGTTCAACTACTAAAGAACACATCTAGGATTTTAAAAAATACCTTATCAAAAATTGAATTCAACATGAGTATATGTCCTATCACCTATTCTCCTTTTCATTGGATCAAACTAATTATTTTTACCTTGGTCTTTCAAAAGGGTGCATCACAACATGGACCATTTTTGAGAGCCTATTCCTTAACCATTTTATTGTTCCCATCGACCCTTCAATCTTGTTATACCAATTTTCCATAGTCCATTGGGCCTAATGAGCCAACTAGAGTATGCAACCATAGATTTCATCAATTATACACTAATCATATGGATCCTTTCCTATAAATAGAGGACACAATAAATAGGTTATATCTCCAATAATTATATCCTATAATATACATATTTATTAAGGTGAACCCCTCTACTATTGCCTCATTAGAATCAATCTACCAAGAGGCTATCAATGTGGATCAAAATCTAATGACTCAGGGTATTTGTACCAAAAATAAATTAATTAACATGTCTAAAAGTCAGCCCATGGACTAATATGTACCTTAAAATGAAGCATTACCCTAAACCTTTATCCAACCAAAACTTTTAGTGACAAATGAAAGTCTTACTTGTTTATTTAATGCATATGATTTAGTTAATTCTATGTATAATAAGTAGGCTATTTATAATAATTTTAGTGATTTAATATCTTAATGTTCTATCACTAATCAAGTAATATTTATTATAGGAGAAAATCAGGAGGTAATGAACATTGAAAGATACAAAGCTACATATCCCGATTCTTGATTCAAAGTCTGTGCATATAGCTACACCACTAATAAAGAGTTAATCATGCACACTAAGGACATCCCATATTACAAGCATGATGCATTATTTTAATGTTACAAAATTAATGATGATTAATTCAAATATGAAGAGGTAGTAGTTTTAAAAGGCATCTTAATGGATAAAAATAAAATTAATGAGAATATGTCCACATAAAATGAATAAATGGACATCTCTTACTATCAACCAAAATAAAAATTAGAGGGGTTAGAGATATTAAATGAGGAAGATGCATAATATGCATCTAAATCATTATTATCCTTAACTGCTACTACTAATTTTAACATAATTATCTAATATGGTCAACATATCTATAGTGGTAATGATACTTTCCCTACATCAGTAGTAGGGAGTGAAGTAAAAGAAGGAAACCAAGAAAGAAGAGGTTGTCCATCTAAGGAAAACAAACCATAATAATTCAAAATTGATGATCTCTCCTATGTTTAGACTCACCTCCTAATTAGTTGATAATACCTAAATATTCCTATCAATAGAAGAGGTAGTTAAGCTATCAATGAAAAACCAAGCATATAGTGACCTATATGAAGAAATTATGCAAATGGAGATGTAAGCTAAGGGTGATCTGATTCAACCTAAATATCCACATACTTCATCTAATAATAAAAAATTATAAGGTATTTTATATGGAAAGGACCTAAACCATTCACATGCCTTCTATATGCCAAGTACAATAAAGGGGATCTTATATAGCATCCATAACAATCAAGAAGAAGCCACCAAGTGACTCGTCTACTAGCTACCATTAAGAACATGCCACTTTCAGCTTGGATATTCCAATCCATTTTATATGTATAAATACCCATCTCTATCCTTTGATATAATATATTAAATGGGATGATGTATTTTATAAACCCTATCCCTCATGCTTTCTATAATCTAGGTGCAAACATGATGTAAAATTATATAGTCCTAGTTTGTTTAGATTGTATGAATTGAACATTTATAAATCTCAATGGAGTAGTGTTTTCCATCATAGAGGGAAATATAGAATAAAATATATGTGCCATATACCATTATAAAAATACTAAATAATCACATATTTGATTGGCTTAATCATGCACTTACTTGAATATTTCATGTGATTACTTTTTCTTTTTTCCTTCTATTTTTATTTCCTTTTTATCCCTTTTTAGGATAAGTTTGCTTTGGTTTTTTTACCTATTTTTCATTTTTGATTTTTTCCCAACTATTTTTTGCCATATGGCCCCATTATTAATCAAATAAATGAAATTAATGGTTGTTATAAAGATAACATAGGTGGCAATCAAAGAATATAATTTTAATTTTACTCAAAAATCTTGTTAAATCTTTTGTTGTTACTTTGTTCATTTACTAAATTATAAAGGTAAATTATTTGTAACATAAGTTATTAATTTAGAACAACTATTTTTTTATTTAAATCCATCTAAATCACTTTAAAAAATATCAAGATAAAAATACATCATTGCTTATATTCTAGTTTGTATTAAGCCATCATGAACTTGTTGATTTATTTCTACCCATGGCTTGGTCGCCAACCCTGTATGGATGGATTTTAAAATATCCTTTCAAAATAATTGAGATAAAATCTAACATCTAAAATTCTCCTTGAAAGGGTGATATTTGTAGCCTCCACCATAGGATTTCCATCCTAGTTGGTAATGGAGTAAGGCATTTGTAAGGGACCATAGGTATCTTTATTGGGTATATAAATGCCTAGGTGGTAGTAGATTAATGCCCACACCTATTCCCCCAAGATAAATTGACAAATATTTCCCTTCAACTATTTTAACCTTATGTAAATTTGAATTACTGCATGTGAATTTAAATGAAATTAAATGAATAAAACACTTGATTACACATAAATGATTTTAGAAAAATTATGATTTAGTATGCCACTTTTTCCCATATACTTTAGTGACTTTGAATTCAGTTTTATTTTGAGCAATTGATTACATATAATGTTTTTCTTCTTGTGAAATTAGATATTCTAGACTCTCAAAATACTCAAGAATATTTTTGAGTAGGAGTCCCCATTTATTTTTTCTTGCAAAACATGCCCCCTTTTTAATCTAAAAATTAGGACCCTCACTTTTGCTTTGGAGTCTAGTTTTATACCTTCAAGATTTATTTATAGTTTCTTGTTTAAATAAAATTTCTTGGGGATCCCTATTCTACTAGATATGAAGATTTAAATTTGGATGTGCTTCATTGTTTTAGCCAAGCCTATAAAATTAAATATGCATTATAAAATAATTGGCATTGAAATTCATATTTAAGATTGATTTAATGTCGATATCTAAATTTGCATAAGTATACCAAGAAGTCTTAGCTTATTAGTCTATTTGTGTTTTGAAACACATTTGATAACTTCCTATTAGACTATTTCACCTTGAAAATTCTCTAATTTTTTAGTGTTCTATTCCCCTTTGTTTCCATGATTTTATTTCATTCCCACTTTAGTTTCAATTAGAATGAATAAATGCTTATAATGTTTTTGAACAAAATGTTATGACATTGTTAAAACAAAATTGTTGAATACAAGATCTGAAGACTTTATAGAAACCATTTAAGTATCTAGGTTGTTTTAAAAAAAATATATGACTAATTAGAATTTTTATTGTCAACAAAAGTTCTAAATCCCAATGTTTGGAAAAGGTATCACAAAAATCAAAGTTGAGAAGATGAAGCTTGCAAAGAGTGAGTTTTTGAGACATTTTTTTTAAAAGAGGATTTTTATCTCTAATCTTAGTCATTTTAATTGTAATTCTCTTATCCATTTATTTTTGAATTAATTTTTTGATTGTGCCTTCTTATATTGTGCCCACAAGTGCCTAAGTTTATCTCGATGCCACTTGGTGACTTCTTGTGGCTCTCAATAACTCCAACCTATCAAAACATTACTTTTGGAACTTATTTGATTTCATAAATTTTACTTATAGCCATGTGGAACCATTTATTATTCTTTAAAAGACTTAATTTTTTCTCTTCAAAGGTTGGCCAGTGCCATGTGTCGATCTCCTAGCAGTCCCAAGCCTATTCAAAAGTATTTTAAAAGATAGTCAATTTTATTTAAGGTTGCCTAATAGGGAAATTATGTTAGTGACATTCCAATATGGTGGGTTAGTAGGATGATGCCATGTGTCATAATCCTACTTCTTCATTATCCCAAAAAAGTCTACGCCAATGAAATGCCTCTAGGCAAGTGGGTTAGTGAGATGATGTCATATGGCATCATCCCACTACTCTTCTATCCTAGAGATTTTTGTACAAAGTGTAGAGCCTATGGGTGATTAGGATGATGCCACATGTCATATTCTCATTTCCCCATTCTCCCAAAGATTTCTATATAGAATACAAGTAATTTCAAATCCCTAAGAAAGTGGGTGAGTGAGATGTTACTATGTGGTGAAATCCTGATGCTCCAAAACCCTATGGTAGTGCATGTAAGTAGAGTAATATGTTAGGTTAGTGAGTGAGTGAGATCATGACGTGTTAAAAAATCTCACATAACATTGGAAAGAATAGTCAACATTTGTATTCAAATTTATGTCTAAGAAGTAGAATTATGAGGAGAATCTATGTGGAAAGAAATCCATTGGATCTAAGGATGCATTGGATATATAGATAACAAATCATTAGTCTAAAATAAATGGATTATTTTCCCATCAAAAATATTAAAAATCCCAGGAGATTGAGAATGCTACCAAATGTCAATATGGGACTCACAAAAGTAAACTACTATTGCAATAAAGAAGATAAAAGGATAAGCTATATGAAATCAGCCCATAAAGGTAAAGGACATGCTATTTGTATGGATAGAATAGGCACTAGTTTAAATTTGATGGTCTATCTACCCATAAAAACTATCAATGTGTAAGATTCAATTGCATGTTTAATTTGATTTATAGAAATAATTATAGGATGTTCCTAGATGAAAAAATTGATTGATAAGATGACCCAGATCATGAATGAGATGGGAAAAATTAATATGTCATGCACATTAGAATCAAAGTATTAATGAGGCATTACCTCAATTATTTATAGGCATGGGTAGTTGGCAATCATGATGAAATCCCAACTACTTTCAATTATAGAATTCAATTGAGACATGGTTCGATTACACCAATTTTGGGCATGCCTTCAATATGTAAGATATTTTGATCTACTCCTTCAACCAAATTATTATAAACATGGTGATTATTATTTATAACTATCCCATTAGTGGTAAAATTTGATTGAGTTTGAACTCCTTAGGATTGCATGCCTATATAAGATCAACTTCTTGATGTAATAAGTGTTGGTATTTTCCTAGACCAAGAGAATAATGCTTAGGCTATTCATTTTAGGATTAGAGGATAATATGCTTGGATAGATTATTTTAGCTTCAAATTTATAGTATTGTACCAACCATTTTATTTATATTTCCCTACTTTTTATATTAGTTTTTTGAGTCAAGGCTATTTGGAAGTTGATTATGTAGCTCACTGAGCATTTAATGAATACCAAATGACCCTAAATATAAATATATTTAATATGAAAGATTTATCATATGATTAAATTGGTTTATTAGTGTATATGGTGACCTTTTTCCTCTTTGTATCTATTAATTTGTTCTATAGACTCATGTACCATCTTTAGTTGGAGTTATGCTAAGCCTGGCTCAACTAAGGGCTGGTCTATGCAAAGATTTATTTGCTCAACAAAATTAGGTGTCTAACATTAGATGTTAGGATATTTATCTCTTTCTCCCTACCTCTCTCTCTTTTTCCTTTTTGTTTAATCAATATATTAGTTTAGACTAGTTTATTTTCTAAGTTTAAATCTAAATTTAACACTTACTTTGACTACATGCTCTTATCTATTTCTCATTTATGCATTGTTTAACTTATAAGTAATAGACATTTTAATTTTTAATAAATTATTAATTCATATTTAAATAATTTGGCTAGTTTAATAGGCATAAGCTATTTATTTTTAATGCATATTGATCTATCTGGAATACACACTGAAGACATTTGATATGGTATGGTCACAATGAGCTGACTGTGTTTCCCTACATGCAAATACTTGGTAATGAGAATTTGGGGATATTTATTCATATAATTATCCTTTTAGGAGATGAAGGGAATAATAACCCCTACCTAAGTTTTCATTTTAGAATACCTCCCAACAAAATGTATGGACCAATTGAAAATGGAGGTCATATAACCAATGTAAGGCATGTCCCTAAGACTCCTTAAAAATAAATTAGTTGATCAATTATCTTTGGATGTATAGTCCAAACATGATACATGAATAGATCAAAGGTATTTTTCTAGATCATCCTTAGTAGTAAATAATGTAAGCTTAAGTGAAAAAAATATTATAGGTAAGGGATATAATTAAATATAAGGGTCCAATGGATTATGTAGAGATGATTAAGAATCAATAGAATCTCCCAATTTTTAGGAACCTTATTGCAATTTTCAAACCCTAGTATGAAGATCAATAACCTTTTCCATAAGAATATGAGCATTAGGGATAAAAAAAACTATGTAATAGTGTTACATGAGTAAAAACACTATAAGGTATGAAATTATGTTGTGTATGGATAAACATAGTAATCTAAGGAGAACCTCATGTTTCCCCCATTCCATGGGTGGGTATGAAATGTGTAACCATAAGTGTACACATAGGAATAATATCAGTATTATTATTAGGGTCAATTACTATAAATTTTATATTAGTATTAGTGAAAGGATCATGTTGTTCCTCAAATGTGACAACCTTAACATTCTATGCATTTCTAACTTCTAGAATTGTATTAGAGACCTTATCTAGAACATTAGGTTGCATATAGTAATTATTAAAATAAGGAAAGAGATGAAACTTGTTCAATATCTACACCATTAAGGTCATTAGGATGTATTATATCATGATATTCATTATTATGTTCATTTTAATCTTGATATAAAATTTCAAGTTTAGGCATATCTCATTTAAAATGTGTTTTACTTCTAGTTATTTATTATTAACATTTACATCAGTAGACAAAGAATGAATTCGTATTATTTAATCCATTTTAATTACATAGAGACATGATTTTATCTAACAAAATTTAATTAGGATCAATTTCAACACCACTTAATTTAACACATATTATTAGAGGGATAAGAGAGCTAGCCTTTTCATCACTTCACCTTAGAGAGATAATAGAGCTATCATTCTTAGGTGGCATATAATATGATCATGAAAACATCAAGAGGGATAGAGATAAGGATAGATTATTGTATTGTATGAGGAGAACATAAATAAAAAATCAAAATTTTGGACCCTAATAGAAAAAATGGAAAACTAAGATTGTATAATGAAAACCTATGGTAAATATAGGGTTAGAAGGATTCGATATCCTAAAATAAAAGATCACATATGAGGGGAAATCATAAATAAAATATAAAAATCAGATGTAAATAAAAAAATATGAAACCTTAGTGTATAAGAATGAAATCCTAAAGGAACCTAAGGTTATTTTATGTTTAATATAGTGATCAAGTTTACCAATATGTTTTATGTTATTTTAGATTTGGTGGTTTAAATTTTTAAAAAAAAAACTTGAGAAAAATTTAGACTATATAATATATGTGAAAATTAAGAAATTTTTAATGTAACATCATAGTATTACTAATTTTTTGCAATTATTATTCATGAAAATGACCTATAAGATAGGAAACTTATCATTATTTAGTTTTTATGGTATGTGGTACTATATAGTCCTCAGTAGAGGTATATAATGGGTGTGTGGTTTCTTAGATATTGAATGTAAGTATAAGAACTTATTGGGATGACTCTAGTACTATTTAGATATATGTGGAATTCAGATATGTATATGTTATACCATATTTGTCATGGTAAAGTGTTCTTGATTGTTCCACTATAGATTATTGTGCCTACATATAGATGGGTATTATACATGATATTACATGTTGGGAATATCTATAGGTTGAAATTCATCTTCCTTCACCTCAAAACCCTAGATCTACTTTTGAAAACTTATTTTCCTATAAAAGGGGATTAGAAATAATTTTTTAAGATAACCCTAACCATTTCACTAAGTGTATAATCATATCCTACAATATAATAATTCTAAAAGGGATAAAAATACACTTAGTTATCCTGCCTAGTTGTGTGTGTAATCAGTGGCATACTAACATAGAGTGAAATATGTTGTGTGGATTTTAACATTTAAAAATTTGTGACATTGACCTTGAAATGTTACTCAAACCTATCATAGGGTATTTTACTTTGAAGGGTTATAGATTTGGTATATTTAAGATAGTTTTTATCAACATATAGATGAATAGTAAGTGTGCTCTTGATTAGTACTAGATAGATGATAGATAATAAAAGGCTTATGAATGATATTATTATATAGATAACTCTTTTGGTAGTTTCCATCAAAACTAAAATGTGAAATGTAAGAGATGATCCCAAAAAAGGATATGTATTTTGAAAAAAACTTTTTAAAGGGCACATAGACATGTCTAGCCAATGTAGATGGCTCAGTTAATTAGATCTATGTCAGGAGGTGTCTAAATAACATTATTTGATATTATGATAAAATATAATTAAGATAATAATTTTTTTAATAAGAGACTACGTAAATCCTATGTATAAAAAATGGAAATATAGGAACGATAAGCTCATAGATAAGATAATGGATATGAGGCCAATGATATGTAAATGAAGTGGTTTGGTTGTGCCCAATCCCACCCAAATTTGAATATCAAAGGGTGTTTATAGGATAAATTTGGTCATTTACTCTATGGTTTCAATGTGATCAAAGTGTTATCTATTTATAATGGTTCTATAATCCTCTTGAGGACTAGGCCCCTAGTTTTAGCTCTAGTCAAAAACTAGCACCAATCACAAAAATATATAATGGATATGAGAAAATTTTTGAAATAATTAATTATGTGTGCACAAGTTGTGTTTAATAAATCTTGGTCAAAACATAAAATTTTAAGTGTCTTACTACTAAACATGAGTGTTTATGCATGGTGGTGAAAAATGTGACATATTTCAAATAACACAATTATTTTAAGATATCATAGCCTAAAATTAATATCCATTATAAAAATGACTAATATATGTGACTAAGGTAAAGTAATAATTGTTGGGAACCCCTCCAAGGAAGCATAATTGATTACTTTTCTTATAAGCAATTAAAAATGAAATTATACCAGAATGATTAAGTAACTAGAAACTTGAAACAACAAAGAATTTGAGAGACAATACACAATCTTGTATTAAATACTCTTAGAAGAAAATACAATAAGGAAGATGCCACTTCTTCCTCCACCTCAAAGGCTTGCCACACCTCAAGACATTCTTCCCTCTCTCTCTTGCTCAACATAACCAACTCAACAACCTGAGTTGTTATCCCCTCCTTGAATGCTTCAGCTAATCTCCTTGAACTTACTTCCTTACTTCAATGCTTTACTTGCCTACTTGATTTACAATACATGCCTCATGGGTATTTAAATATAATCCCATGCATACAAAAATATACTTCTAATTACAATAATTAGACATGCAGCTTGTGACTATAATTAGCCCTTAAACATGTAAACACTCACTTCACTTAACTGACTATTCGTCAATAGCAGTTCTGGAACCGCCACAGGTGACCGACATCGGTCCCTGTCTGTCTAGTGCTGACCAACATCAGCCAACTTCCTATCGATGTCGGTTGCCTTCAGTCCTCACCTGTCGATGTTGGTTTCCTTCTGCACTGCACTCTGTCGATACTGGTCTCCCTGGAACTCAGCAACCTCCTCCATGTTTGCAATAGTTGAAGCTTTTAGCTCCACAACCTAACAATCTCCCACTTAGAGATAAATAACTACAATTGTACCTGTACCTGTACACCATCTACTTTGTTCCCTTGGCTCTGTATCCCTCTTCAAATTCACTCTTGAAGACCAACCACCACAAAACCTGTGATGCTAGACCTGTCACTTATGCCAAAAGAATTTTTCTGCTCCCAAATTCTTCATGACATACTTCTGAACTAACTTTACCCTTAGCTCAGAAAACTCCCTATATATGTAACCCTGTGACAAGCAACACAATACAATAACAAGATAATGTAGCTAATATTATCCAACTTGGTAAAGATAAATACAATGGTCAAACCTCCATTGTCCTGCAGCCTACTCAAGACCATATACCATAGCCTTCTGTCTCACGTGTCTGTCCACTCTCTTCTGTAACTTGGGAATCCATCCCTCATCTAGTGCTTTATTTTAGCTGACAACTTAACCAACAAATACCTATTTGGTTCCTCTCCAAGTACTCACTCCTCATCCATGCCAAGCTCCCACTGTTTCTAGATTTTACCTGCATTGCTTCTTCACATCTTCCTAGTTTTTGACCATCAGTAAGCAATATAAAGAAGGTGAAAAATGAATATGAGGTTCAATTACCCTTTTTGACCTCCATATGGGCATTTGAGACTCCTTGACAGCTTGCTGTCCACCCAACATCCATTCCAGTGACTGATCTCGACCATCTCCCAATCTGCTCCCGACTGATGTCGATTCCATGCACTGACCCTGACTGCCGACATCATTTCCCTGGCCAACGCCAGTGTCCCCTCTGCCGACATTGGTCCCTACCTAACCAATGTTAGACTTCTCCTGCCTGACTCTATTGACCCTACTGGTCTACACATGACTGATGTTGGTATCTGCCTGATCGACGTCGGTTTGAAGTGACCGACGTCGGTGTCTGTGTGTTCCTATAAGTGATGAAATCTTCACCCATGAGCTCATCTTGGATCAAACCCCTATCCATACTAACTTGCTCAGAATTATTCAGCCCCTGTGACTGATCTCTATCCTTCATCTCCTCCATAAACACCAAGGCTTCCCTGTTCTTGTCAAAAGAATCAAATTTCCTTTTCCTATAATGAACTCTATTTATGCCTTCCAAATCTGAACTCATGCATTTTTAATCAAGAACGTCTATTCCCTTCTTATTCATGTGACCAAGCCTATTAAGCCACATCTTCAAATCTACAGCTGAAGTAGATAAACCAGAAGTAGAATCAGTAATATAAGTAGATAGATAAAGAGTACCTACTTTTTTACCTCTTACTAAAACAATCTCACCCTTGGTAACCTTCCAAGAATCCACTGTGAGGGTTACTGTGCATCCCTCATCACCCAACCTTCCTACAGAAACCAAACTCTGCTTCAGAACTGGGACATGCATGACCTCCTTCAACACCCATGTGTTGTCCATCTACAATCTTAGATGCACTTTCCCTTTGCCAACTATTTGACAAGGTGTACCATCCCCTAAATAAAGCACTCAAAAGTCTCCCTGGACATACTCATGGAACAAATCTCTGTTTGGGGATGCATGAAAAGAAGAACCAGAATATAAAACCCATGATCCTACCTGACTATCCAAAGAAAGTATGAGAGCATCCTGTGCCACAATAGCTGCATCCTTTACTTCTTCATTACCTTCATGTTGATTTTCTTTATCCCTCAACCAACACTCTTTCTTTGTGTGTCCTCTCTTTCCATAAAACCAGCAGGTAACACCTCTAGATTCAGATCTCCTTCCCACCTTCGACCTTGATTTCCCTTGCTCAACCTTCTCTCTTTGCCTTCCCCTACTTTCTACACTTAGAGCATTCCCTGATGATTCACATGTGCTTCTCCTACGTATTTCTTCATTCAAGATCACACTCACAACATCATCAACTTTTAAGATTTTAGAAGGAGACGCAAAATTACCTACTGCCATAACCAAACTATCCCAACTTTTAGGTAAAGAGCATAGAATTAAAAGAGCCTTTACTTCATCATCAAAAACAATATTGACTGAAGCTAACTGGTTTACCAAACCATGGAAATCACTAAGATGAGTATGTACCGATCCACCTTCCTACATTTTCAAATTAAATAACTGCTTCATAAGAAATACCTTATTTGAAGCTGAGGGCTTTTCATATAGATTCACCAA
The DNA here is from genome assembly GCA_037957365.1 of Torreya grandis. Classification (NCBI taxonomy): domain Eukaryota; kingdom Viridiplantae; phylum Streptophyta; class Pinopsida; order Cupressales; family Taxaceae; genus Torreya; species Torreya grandis. Next base: position 1,114,732 of record JARHVA010004610.1, read on the forward strand.
ATATTTTATCAACTCTTCCGTTGTCTTGCACTGTGATAAGTTGGAAATCACAGACGATGCAAGGCTCAACCTTATGGAACCCAGAGCCTTCCGATCAAGAACACTCCATTCTTCATCCTTCATATCTATGGGCTTGCATGCAACCCCACACAATAGTAAGTACAAATCCTTCTGATATAGATAATCCTCTATCTGCATCCTCCAATGTTGATAATTCTTGCCATTAAACTTCTCCATTCGTAGCTTACTTTCTTCTGCCATTGTTGAACTCCCACTCAATCAGAAACCCTGTGAATGACCTGTAATCAAATAATAACCTACTTCCTGCAACCTTAGCTCTGATACCACTTGTTGGGAATCCCTCCAAGGAAGCACAATTGATTACTTTTCTTATAAGAAATTAAACATGAAATTATACCAGAATGATTAAGTAACTAGAAACTTGAAACAACAAAGAATTTGAGAGACAATACACAATCTTGTATTAAATACTCTTAGAAGAAAATACAATAAGGAAGATGCCACTTCTTCCTCCACCTCAAAGGCTTGCCACACCTCAAGACCTTCTTCCCTCTCTCTCTTGCTCAACACAACCAACTCAACAACCTGAGTTGTTATCCCCTCCTTGAATGCTTCAGCTGATCTCCTTGACCTTACTTCCTTGCTTTAATGCTTTACTTGCCTGCTTGATTTATAATACATGCCTCATGGGTCTTTAAATAGAATCCCATGCATACAAAAATAGACTTCTAATTACAATAATTAGACATGTAGCTCGTGACTATAATTAGCCCTTAAACATGCAAACACTCGCTTCACTTAACTGACTGTTCATCAACAGTAGTTTTGGAACCGCCACAGGTGATCGACGTCAATCCCTATCTGTCTGGTGCTAACCAATGTCAGCTAACTTCCTACCAACACCGGTTGCCTTCAGTCCTCACCTACCAATGTTGGTTGCCTTCTGCACTGCACTCTGCCGATGCCGGTCTCCCTAAAACTCAGCAACCTCCTCCATGTTTGCAACAGTTGAAGGTTTTAGCTCCACAACCTAACAATAACTAGATATGAAATCCTAATAAATAAATATGCAACCCTAATGAAATTATTGTAGCACATAATTTCACCCTTGTGAGAGGTTTCTTTAGGTTTTCTCACTCTTGGCTACAAAATAAGATCAACCCCAGGTTATGGGTATACTGTGATGGAGTTGAACCTCTAAAGAAGGTTGGTTCCTCTTCGTATCTCACCTAAACTATTGGTTCTTCTTGGAAAAGGAATAGAAGGGCTGAAAAGGATGATTAAAAACACAAATAAGGTGATGCACCAAAATAAAACACACTCTAAATTATTTGAAACTAACACTAAGCAAGCTCAAATATAAACCTCACTCATACAATCTCTCAAACTAGTCATTTTTTGCATCAATATTTCTAAGATTGGGCCCACTAGACAAGAGATGTAGCATGGAGTATCAAACTCACACTATACCTTCATTAATGATAAAAAAACATAAGTTTAGACCTATAAACACCTTTAAATACCTATAAAAATTCAAGAAAGAAGGACAATCACCAAATAATAACACTCTTCCATAAATTAATCATGCACAAGCTGACTAGAGCACTAGATGTAGGCAAATAGATAGGAAAAATAAGTTGTCTTATTATTTTAGAAGGTTGTTTTTACAAATTTTGATAGGGTTTTGCCTTGTCAAATGAGATTATATCTTTTACAATAGAGAGAAAAGGGATATATAGGAGAAAAGGGAAGGGATAGGAGAAGAAATATTTTAGAATACAATAAATGTAACTCAACCACCTTCTATGGAGTCTCAATAACCTTGAAATTACTTAAGCACTTATCCTTACTTAGAAAATTAACTCTCCAAAGTAAGAAATGTCTTCAAGCTTTCCCATTGGCCTAAAAAGACACTAGAAGAGAAAATTTTCTTGAAGAAGATGACACCATACTCTGCTAGCATGAGGAAAGACTCCAAAATTCTACAAGATTTCTTAAATGCTCCATCTTGCTCCTCAACTCCCTAAGACTGCTCCACTTGACCTTTGCACCCCATTTCCACTTAGCTTTCAAGGCAATTAACAACATGATTAGTCATTTTGGCATTTGATGATTGTATTGACCTTAGAGGTTAAATTTTTTTTTAATTTGTTCTCAACTTATATTTTCTCTTCCAACCTATAAAAGAGACCATGGAACCTAAAAATTTCTTGGACTCCATTGATGGAGGTCTTCAATTTTAAGCCACTTTCAATTAATAATCCTAGAACTTACTCCCAAGGCTATTTTTCACCATGAGATCCATGTTTGGACTTGTATAAGGCTTCTAAACACCCATATGATTCTTATGAGGGAGGCATAAATCATCATTTTCTCCCAAGGCTATTTGTCACCATGAGATCCACATTTGCACTTGTATAAGGCTTCCAAACACCCATATTATTCTTATGAGGGAGAAAATTATGTTTTATGCCACCTTCAACACCTTTAATAATGGTGGAAATCTCCATTAAACTTGCAACCATTTACAAATTATTAGAAAACTTAGGTTTATGATCTTTTATCTCAAAAAATCACCCTATAATCCCATAATAAGGGATCCTAATTCCATATAATGTTACTAGGTCTCATTAGCCTTATTATATGTATTTATACAATTTCTTTATTTGGAGACATATAAAAATGGGCCATTTTTAGGCCATTTTGGGCCTCTTGGACACCCACACATGTAATTTATTTTACAAAATAGGTCAAACATGAACTTGAGAGAGTCTCATGCATTCTCTAGGTGGTTTCCAAGTGATTTTATGTAATTTAATGGGTCAATGAGCTCAAAAACTCAAAATTGGTCAAAATAGGGTCTTTGGAAGCTCTCTAGGCTTACCTTCTTAACAATCATTCAAAAAATATAGACCTAAATTATCAAACTTTTTTCCATGAATATTTAATCCATATACCCCTTAAACTTTCCTAATAATATTGGGTTCTTTTGGCCATTTTTGGCCCACATAAGAAGCTCTAGCATGAGTTAATGAAGCATACAGGTTATGATGTGTTTTAAGCATTTGGAAAATGGATTATATTGTAAAGACCCTATGAGGTATCAAAAATTCTTGGAATGAGTGTGGAAATTCAAGGGATCCATCTGGTTCTTCATTGATTTCACCTTTACATTTTGAATCCAGTGGTAGAAAGCACAAGTTGGCAATTTCATAAGGCTAGATCTCACATATGTGAATGAGTCAAGAACAATTGGTCATGCAGGTTTTTTCATCTTGGTCCCTAGTTGCTATATGCCAAATTTAAATTCCTCCACTAAAGAAAAAATGAATTTATGCATGTACAAAGTTGGATCTTTAGTTAATTTTCACTAAGTTTCCCATACTTATCATAATGAGCTCAACTATTGCCAGGATGTCACATGGAGTAGATATGGACCTATTAACTTAGGCATTCAACATCTTCACCTAAAAAGTTCTCAAGATGAACAAATCAAATGGGTTTGTCCATTTTGACTAGAAGAACATCTCTTGAAATTTTGAGGCCTCCATAAAAAATTTTCAAGTTATAAGCTTTCAAAGATGGACCTATAACTTAAGATGTTCATTCCAACATCAAATTAAAGATTTGGAAAATATATATCTATGCTTAAATTTGATGGTCCATAAGACATCAATCACATTATATAGAATTATGAATGATGGTTGTTATGATGTCAACTTTAAAGATAGAACAAGATAAATCCTATCAATCTTAAATTTGATGGTTATGTGACCGTCAATGATAGTTCCATGAACATCATTTGATAAGAGTGAGGACGTCAATTTTAAGGCCATGAACTAGTCATTGTATTTTGAATAGTGTGTCCCAATAAATCAAAAATTGGAATTTGATCAAGTATTCAAATTTAATGGTGATAAGTGGTCAAAGAGTTAGTGAATCTCAAAGGTGAATGTATGCATGACAAGTTTCAAGGATGCATGCAGCAAATAAAATATCGATGATCTAAGGGCCTTCATACAATTTGAAATTGATGGAGTGAGTTGAGTCAACTTGTCAATGAGTCGAGTCAATTTTTTACAAACAATTAGATTAAAGACGATCCTAGGATTTTCAATGAAGGTTGGGAAGCTATTTTTGACCATGAAACATAGGGTTTTATAGGGTCTTCTAATGCTATTAGAGATAGTTAAAATAACTCAAAGTGGTTTAGGTGGTGTAGTGAGATATAAGGAACACATTTTTGGATTGCCATTAAGGTTTTAATATGGAATTCTTGTTCATAAATTTTATCGATCATAATTGTTTTTGAAATATTTTTTGCCCTTTTAAGGATGATTTATATATGTATATATGGGTTTGGTTCCTACAATGAAAAGAGGGGTCTATTTGGGCCTATTATAATATAGGAAGGTGCTACATAGTTTATAGGTCTGTAATGATATGGAAACTATAGGAAAACTAATAGCCTTAAATTGGATTTCCACCTATAGATAAATATATCATCCAAACATGGAGTTAAAGGAGATATATAATTAATTCAAAAGATTTTCATTCTATAATATGGTCATAGTCTTGACAAGTAGCCACCTAAAAGGCATTGAGATGTGATCAAATCAGATCTATGAGCATGAGGTTTTACCTTCAAGTGAGAGATGCAATGAAGGATCAAATAAAATATCTAGTATTGGGAATTATAGCTATGATCATTTAATGCATCCTTGAAACCTTTGGGAGCCTACTCACTCAATAAGCCACACGCAATGTTCAGATTGATAAAAAAAAAGTGGCAATATTTCCATTGGCTAAAGAGCAAAGGGAGGTATCTCAAGTTTATTTAATGACCTAGGATAGATGTTCTTTTTTTGATGGCATGCTCACCCATTATTTATATATTCCTCTCTTCTTCTATATATCCTGGTCTCATTCCCTTTGTGGGGGTTCTCAATTTTTTTAGAATTTAGCATTTTATTTTCTGAGACAAGGAAACTCATCAAGACTCTTGCAAGAGTGTGCTCATTTAATATGGTTAAACACTATCAAAATATTATAATAACTACCTTTTAAAGTAATAGGATCAACTCTTTACCTATCTCTAATCTTTAATTAGTTATTAGCATGCTTGTGTATGGTGAATTTGTGAAGGAAATTCTTCTTAATTTACCATCCTTCTGCTTGCCTCTTTGAAGGTGTTTTCAAGCTAACTTGCAGGTATGGATTAGTGTTCTATCTATAACCTATTACATGAAATATTTATGTGATTAGTGAGATTGTGAGATTGAGTAAGCCATAGTTATTTTTTTTCTAATCCAATATGTGTTCAAGCTTATATGAGTGTTCACTTAACTTTGGTGCATCACCCTTTTAATTTTCTTAGGAGCCCGTATCCCCTTTCTAACCATTTTTCTTATGAATCATTAGGCTTGGCATTATTTTAGGTGAGTATAAAATAACAATTAGGCCTACTCTAGAGGTTTAACCCCAACATAGGTTACCCATAGCCTAAATTTGTCCCAATATTATAGCTTAGTTGGAGAGAACCTTAAAAAACCTCTCCAAGGGTGAAAATTAAGCCTATAATAGTTTATGGCATGCCCGATGGGACTAAGGTCCAAAGTAGGTGAAGAGTTATAGTGTTATTTTCATCCAATTAGTCTTTGGAGGCACATCTATAAACATCAATGGTGACTCCAATATTTCACTTACAATAGTCCAGGTAAGCCTTTAAGTAAGTTTTATTTGTATCCAGTCTATTTTATGTGTCTCTATGGATGGATTTAGGGAAAATTTATATCCTAATATAGTTGGAGATCCATATCACTATCTAAATGAAGCCTCCCATCCACTTAATCATCTCTACCATCCATATAATGAGCATATTTATCCTTTATACCAACCTACTTACCCCTCTATCCAACCTTGTCAAAACTATGATTTTACTACCACATCCTTACTGGGACTTAAGACAAATATGTTAATATCAAAAGAGATGATGATAGGATGGGATAAAGAGCTTGATGTGATCCCTTTTCATCTAATAGAGAGGATGAGGAAGTTAGTTCAAATATTTATAAGTGGATGTTTGTTGGAGAGGAAGTCCAATATAGTGCTATCAATGATGACTTGAATGAGATGAATACTTTGATCCAATGATGGATAAATAGATCAGTGAAGTGGGAAAGTCCACAAAACCAATCCAAATATCCTCAACCTTCCATCCCACCCTTTCTTCAAAGAGAGCATATTTTGAGGGAAGTAAATGAAGAGGAGGAAGCTCAAGATATGACTGATTAGGAAGGTGTTCCTTCTATTTACTAACTAAATTTTCTTTCCCTATAGGTATTTCTTTGTGAATCAATTATTCTTAGAGTTAAAAGTTTCAAAAAGGTTCCCTCTATCCCCAGAATCATACACAAGCCTATCTATCAACCCTCCACCTTACCCTTCCTAAAAAAAGAGACCATCTTGAGGAAAATAAGTGAAGGAGAAACACCTCAAGTCATGGCTAACCAAGATTATGTCATAAGTGAATATGAGTAATAAATCACCATAGGGACTCCCCTTGGTGAACATAAGAGAAACTCAACTTTCTTGATCAAGGAGGGAGGGAAGTAGGAGGATTCATGGTAGCAGTTGTATCACAATTTCATGGATGAAATTGACTTGGTTAGCAATCATATGACCTCTCTATATATAAAGGTGAGAATCAACATGAAGTTATGGAGGTGGGTAGAACCCTAGAAGAATACTAATCATATTTATCACAAGAGAGACATGATGAATTGATCCTTGAATGGGAATATGATCTTTCATTCTTCATGAAGGAAAAATAAGATCAATCTAATTCTCATGGATTGAGTATTGATAAGGAGAAAGGCAAATATGTAGTAGCTAAACATGTTGTCCCTCAAGAGAATATTATGGGTGATGATAAGGTTGGAATTACCCTAGGTTATCAAGAAGGAGCTTCTTTTTGGGAAGAATTAGCCCCCTTTTTCTCGAAATAAGATAGTTAGCTTTCATATACACAAGTACATGATGAAAAGTTTGTTGATGGACAAGAGAAGGATGTTTTGGTTGAGCAAGCTAAAATTGAGAGAATGATTAGTCACCAATTTGATGTTGAAGGTGAATTAGTATTAACTGACCAGTCTGAGATATCAAAAGAAGACTCACAACCTTGTGATTATGGCTAAAGGGTTGATATACTTGCTTCGGGTATTCAACTTGAATAAAATCCAATTGAACTATAGTTTGATGAGAATAAGTATTTAGATTTATTTAATATATTTCATTCAAGATATTATTTACTCAAACATAGTCCAGTTTAGGATAAGAGGAGTACTACCATTAAGCAAGATGTAGTTATTATCTCAAGAGATGATGTGTTTGAACTTTTCAAACATGGTTATCAACTTCAGGCATCTCTCTACTTTTGGGAGTTGGAAATGAGATAAAATGGCCTTAAGGAGTTAAATGGTCATATCTATCTCTCTTAGAGGTCAGCCTTGAATATATGTCAAAGGAGATAGATCAAATTGGTCCATATGTTCATGATCAGCAATTCATGAATGAAGAAGAATTGGAGCTATTCTTGCAAAGTAAGTAGATCTGGGAGTGTGATGATTAGGTTTTGGGTACATGTCTCCAACCAATGTAATTTAGGTAAGTAGTAGAGGAATCAATTGCTTCCCAAAGAATAAATGAGCATTCAATTACTCTTATTTATAGAGAAGAGTTGTCAAGAAAAGGTAAGTATGTTTCGAAGCTCTAATGTGCACAAAATAGTTTCCCATTTGACCCAGGAAGAGGGTATTTTTAAGTTACAAAATTATAAATATTAGGTTAGATTTCGTGATTTTCCCTAAGTGCCTTTGTACACATTTTTTTAGTTGATTAGTTTTTTTATTTCTTTCAAGTACCTATGTGTACTTATATTAGTCTATTTTTTTTCCTTTTGTTCTTTTGTTTCAAGAGAGGTTAGAGAAGGATTGGCACTAGGTAAATGTGTTGGACATAAATAAGATGATTCCATACCAAATGGAATAGATAAGATAAATGGTTTAGGCTCTCAAAGCATATAAAGCATGCTTCCCTATGAGTTGTCAAATATGTTGGCCATTTTTGCCCCACATAAGAAGCTCTAGCATGATTTGATGAAGTATATAGGTTATGATGTGTTTTAAACATTTGGATCATGGAATGTATTTTAGATAACCTATGAGGTATCAAAATTTCTTGGAACAAGTGTGGAAATTTAAAGGACCCATCTAGTTATTCATTGAGTTCCAGTGGTATAAAGCATAAAAAAGAAGTTTGTTGAGACCAGATCTCACACATGTGAATGAGTCAAGAAGACTTGGTCATGCATGTGTGTTCATCTTGGTCCCTAGTTGCTATGAACCAAATCTTAGGTCCTCTACTAAAGTATAAATTAAGTTATGCATGTGAAAATTTAGTTCTTTAGTTGGTTTTCACTAAGTTTCCCATACTTATCCTAATGAGCTCGACCATTGCCATGACATCACATGGAGTAGATATGGACCAATCAACTTGGGCATTCAATATCTTCAATTGGAAAGATCTTGGGACTAGTGGATCAAATGGGTTTGCTGATTTTGACCATAATAACATTTCTTAAAATTTTAAGGCCTTCATAACTTTTTTAATTCAATTTATAATCTTTCAAAGATGGACTTGCAACTTAAGACATTTACACCAATGTCAAATTAAACCTTGGGAAAAAATCTATTTGTGCTTAAATTTTATGGTCCATAGGATGTCGATCATGTTCTTGTTGATGACTGGAGATCGCACTCGGTGGCAATAAAATAGGTTCCTGCCCTCTCCCCACAACATTGAAACCCCTCTCTCTCCTGTGGGATGGTGAAGCAGGAGAGTAGAGTCTCTAGGTATGGGCTAGTTCCCTCTGATGTATCTTGTTTGTTTTAGGCAGTGCAAAAATAATGGACAGGCAGGTATATATATATATATATATATATATAGCTATAAACTAGGGGGGATGAAAAGGGAAAAGAAATGTAGGAAAACAAACAACCTACTCTAAAGAGGTGATACACCAAAAATGAAATGACCTTCCCACCTCCACACTCAGGATCAGATAAAACAACATACATACACTGAGACTTGGCAGAAAAGACCAGGTTGCTAGAATGACAGGGAGGTTCTGATGAAAAATACAAGAAATAGGGACTCACCAAGATGCTATGGAATGCATACTGTAAGTGACCTCTGTTTCTGCACCTCAAATGGAACTCTTCACCTGTAAGCTGTAAATTGACACTTTGTAGATAGCTGGTGTGTTGGTATTTAAACCTGTGAGAGTATTTAAAAGAAAATGGCTGAACACAAATTAAACACATAGGACATACATAGGGTATCTATCCAAGAAAGAGGTAAAAACTGTATTTTATTGATTCAGGTGGAGAATTTGGAGAGCTGTGCTCTTTACAAAATTGGAGAAGATCCTTCAAAATAGCCAAGTCTGCCAATTTATATGGGAAAAGCCAAGAGGAGTCTCATTGGGAAGAGGGAAAAAACACTATAGCTAATGTCATAAATCTACTGGGACCATGCTTGCTGCCTCATTTTGTGTGTGGCCTACTCTTCTACCCACTGGGCAGGCCTTTTTCTATGTTATGTGGGCCTTTTTTACTGCTTGATGTTGTGAGCGGTAATTTTACCACCCAATGTCATGGACTGCATGTGGCAATTTTGCCAACATCGACCAATTTACTGCCGTGCATGGTAGTTTTCCCAATGTCAGCTGAGTTAGCTACCATGCGTGGCAGTTTTGCTAACGTCAGCTGAGTTTGTTGTCAGTCTCCTTTTCTCCACTTGCGGCTGTGCACGGAAATTTTGCCACCTACTGCTTATGTTGGTGGTCTATTTTTCCCCATCTACCATTGTGTGTGGCAATTTTTCCACCCATTGCATAAAACTTTGAATTTTTTGTGGGACTTAGACATATCAAACCGTTGAATTGAACTTTTTCCTTTGAACCAAGGCGCTTGAACCTTTCCATTGAACTGAACCATTGAACCTTTTCGTTGAACTGAGCATGAACCTGAAGATGGACTGCAACCCAAAATTGATTGGCCTTTCATAGTTTTTGAAGAGGGTGACCAGAATCTTTCTAGAGGGGTAAAATTGGGTCAACAAATTGGTGACTCCCAGGGGAAGCATGCCTGTTATGCTTAGGACCCAATTTCCTTTAAATATCCATTGGGAACAGATTTAGATGCAGCTTGAAAGAATTAATAACAGCCCAAAAGATCCCAGGATCAAAAATAAAAAATTTACCCCCACACGCAAAGGGAAACACACAAGACTAAAAACAACTAACTATGTAAATTACACTTAGGGAAAATAGGAAAAACAAGGAAAACTATGTACAGCTGAACCAAAAATTAGTGGCAATGCTTCAGATGTATCCCATTGACTGGGATACACAATTCTTCATCGTTTAACTTGGAGAGCTAGAATGCATTATACTTCTTGCACTGAGTAATCATGTAAGGACCACTCCATAGGGCATCAAATTTTGCATATTTTCTGGGCTTAGCTCTGTCTTCATCCCATTTCAAAACAATGTCTCCTTTAGAGAAATCCTTTGACAAAGATTTCTTGTCAAAGTGTCTTTTTATTTGCTGTTGGTGACTAGACATGGCAGCCATGGCACAGTCCCTGATCTCTTGGAGCTCCATTAGTTCACACAATTTGACTTCCATGCTACTTCCTTCTTCTAGTTGTAGCTGATGAGCGAGGTCCAGTGCTGGCAATTCAAGTGAGATTGGAAGCCTTACTTCCCTTCCATACACAAGCATATATGGAGAATTTTTGATTGATCTCTTTGGAGTGATCCGATCGGCCCATAGAGCTGTCTTCAACTTGACATGCCAAGTTTTCTAATTTTCTTCCATGGTCCTCTTTATAATCCTAATCAGATTTTTGTTAGTGGACTCAGCCAGCCCATTTACCTGCAGGTAGTAATTTGATGAAGTGCTGAGGTATATACCATACCTTAGTGCCCATTCACTAGTTTTGGTTCCCAGAAAAGCCAAGGCATTGTCTAAAATTATAGTAGCTGGGACCCCAAAATGTGTCACTAAGTCCTCATAGAAATCTAGGATTGTGATTTCATTTGCTTCCTTCAAAGCAATGGCTTCCACCCACCTGGTGAAATAATCCATAGCAGTCAGGACCCATTTATGTCTGGCACTGGAGGGAGGATTTATCATCCCTATGAAATCTAGGCCCCACTGCATGAATGGTTGTTCAAATTGAATGGGTTGTAGGGGCATGGTAGCCAATCATTGTTTTCCATCAAAAAGTACACACTTCTAGCACTTCCTTACCCAGACATAGGTATCCTTGAAAAGAGTGGGCTAGAAATATCTAGCTCTCATTATTTTAGTCGTTGTGGTCTTAGGGGCGAAATGGCCGCCTACTGGCCCATCGTGAAACTCATCCAATACCTTGTCAGCCTGACTGGGGTCAATGCATCTTAGGAGAACCCCGACGAGATCCTTCCTAAATAATACTCCATCAATCAAAACATAAGGAAGGGACTAAAGTTTAAAATACCTTCTTTCAGCCCTACCGAGACCCTGTGGGCATTCGCTCGTAAGAAGGAAGTGCCTCATGTCTAGCATCCAATCTCTTATGATAGCTAGTTCTTTTATAGTGGTTGCATCATGGATCAACAAGTTGTCTTCACCTTTTTTCCTCAAATCTGCTACTAGCTATTCACACAGGCCCCTTCCTCTCACCAACTTGGTGATTTTGATGTTTATGTCATACTCCATCACTTTGGTGATCCATCCCTCTCTTTTCTCATTTAAGTCTCGATTGGTCAATAAATCCTTGACGCCAAGATGTGGAACCATGAGATGGATCTTGTTGTTTGACAACATGTATCTAAATTTCCTTAGGTTGCACACTACTGCCAGGACTTGCTTCTCTATGTAGGTGTACCTGATTTCAAAGTCCTCTAACCCTTGGCTGAAGAAGGCGAGTGGTTGCTCGAGGTCATCACTATTTTCTTGAGTAAGCATAGCAGATATTACTTCTCCATTGTTGAAGGTATAGAGATTGAGGTCTTTATTGAAGTTGGGGCTGATTAGAGTGGGAGCCTGGGTCAAAGCCTGTTTGATGGCTTCAAAGCTATCTTTTCGTGGCATTGTCCATTTGAATTCTTCACCCTTCCCCAGCATAGAGGCTAGGGGTTTAACTATCTCAGCAAAATTCAAAATGAACCTTCAAATAAAATTTATTTGGCCAAAGAAACTCTGTAGGCCTTTCTTGTGCTTTGGTAGGGACATCTCCAGAATGGAGTGGACTCTCTCGGGGTCAATAGACAAACCTTCCTTGGACACAATGTGGCCAAGAATTTTCCCCTCATGAATAGCAAATACACATTTCTTTGGATTTAGGGAGATGCCAAATTCTCTGTACCTCTCAAAAATCTATTTGAGGTGTTCCATGTGCTGGCTCACCTCTTTGGAGAAAATTGTTATATCATCGAGGTACCCCAGCACGTTCTTGTTTATCAAACCACTGAAAGCCATGTCCATGGCTTGCTGGAAGGTAGTACCAGCATTGGATAGCCTAAAAGGCATCTTTTGGTAGGCGAACGTTCCCCATTTAGTGGTGAAGGCTATTTTGTATTAGTCATAGCCTCACACCAGAATCTGATTATATCCCAAATAACCATCCAAGAGGGAGAAACATTCAGAACCGGTTACCTTTTGGAGGATCTACTCCATGTTCAGAAGGGGATAATGATCCTTTAAAGAGACTTTATTAAGGTCTCTGAAGTCGATGCATAGTTTGATCTCCCCATTTTTCTTTCTAACTGGAACCAAATTTGCCAACCATGAGAAATGTTTGATCAGAAATATAATGCCAGACTCAATCAACTTGACCAATTCTTTCTGCATAAGGAGTTTGATCATCAGATTAATAGGCCTCTATTTTTGTGTGACTGGTTTTTCACCTTCCTCTAATTCAATGGTGTGCTGGGCAAGTCTTGGATCGAAGCCTTTCAAGTCGCTATAATTCTAGGCAAAGATGTCAGTGAACTCCTGACACAACAGAATGAAAGCTTGCCTTTCTTGAAATGTGCAGACCTTACCAAGCGCTAGCAGCTTGTCCTTGAAGATTTCAACCTTTTCATAATTCTCCTCTCTGGTAGTGATACATGCCTTTTCATTTCTTAGTTGGTCATCTCTATTGAAAATACTTTCAAGTGTGACCAAACCCTTAGGGAGTTTATTGTTCTTCAATTGAACAATTTGATTTCCGTATTGCTGCTGTAATTTCACTTGATTATAAACTGTGAACTCAGCTTCTTCCTGCAGGAAGAGAGCTATCTACTGGTCACTTTCGAAGACCTACCAATTCGTAACATTGTCTTGAATTGAAGGCTGAACTACCACTTTTAAATGGCGTGAACCACAATCCCTACTTATCTCTTTTGAAACATCAAATTGGGTGCCAACAACTGCCAGCCTGTCAGCCTGCTTATTCTATTCTCTGGGAATCGAGGTAATGTTAAGAGCAAGGAAATCCTCCATCAAGTCCAAGACTCTGTGCTTGTATGACTTTAACAAGGAGTTCTTGGTCAAGTTCAGGCCTCTTATTTGGTTCATAATTAGTTCACTGTCCCTTAGGATTTTCAACTTCCTAATCCCTCTCTTTCTTTCCCACTCAAGTCCATGAATCAAAGACTCATATTATGCAACATTACATGTGCAAGAGAACTAGAAATGGAAAGCTGAAAAGTACCTTTCTTTAGAAGGGGAAACTAACATTGCCCCACCACCAACACCCAATTTACTTGTGGAACCATCAAAGTATAGCTGCCACAGGCCGAGGTCTTCTTTGTTCTCCTTCATTATATTGGGCATGACAGCACCTTCTTCATGCAAACAATAAACGCTAAGGTCTACCTCCTCAATAAACTTATAAGGATCATGCTCAAAGTTATCACTTCCCCACTCATCCAAGAGTAGATCTTCGACTCCTTTAAGAGCAGAAGATGAAGATTTGTCCATCTGAGACTCTTTTAGATCAATGATAGTGTAACTGACATTCACTACCTTGGGTGAATAAGGCTCTAGGTGGTCCTTATAGAGTGGCTCAGATTCAATTTTCACTTTGGTCCTGTACTTGGTTCTAAAAACTAGATATGACCAATTCACTGCTAGATAGCCACCTATCTTGGACATAAAGTCCCTAGACAAATAGATTGAAAAATATGGAGGAACATCAGCTACCACTATATCATGGGGGATTAAGAATGTCGGGCAGGCATGCAATGTTAAACTTAATCCCTTCAAGATTTTGACTGTCTTTGCAGGCATCCCATCTAGTTGCAAGACTCCTTTGTTCATTGCTTCATACTTTAATCCCATCTTATTAGCAATGCACTTGGGCATTACTAAAGTGCTGGCCCCACTATCGATTATGCAATTGTGTACTAAGAAATCCCCTATGATCAAAGATACATAAAAGGGGGGAGTCCTTTCTTCTTTCTTTACCTGATCTGAAGTAGAAGGCTGCCCATTCGTCATTAGGATGTTATTAGTGTCTGCTGGGATGGCCTGTCGATCTAGTTCATGTAATTATTTCTTCAATACATCTTTTTGTCTTAAAAGAGACAATGAATCCCATAGAGAAATTCTCACATGCAATTTCTTCATTTGATTAACTATATTCACTTGGGGGCTGATTCCCTTCGTGCTTTCCTTTGGGCTGATCCTGGATGGAGCTGTAGACTGAGGAGCTAGAGGTGCAGATGATTGACCAAAAATTAGGGCCCTTTGAAAAGGGTGTGGTGGAGGATTCGTTACTACCTGAGGGGAAGCCTGTGCTTCTCCAATTGCTCTTCTTTTAAATCTCATGTTGGCTACAACACAATCAACCTGATTGCCTGCAGCGCCTTGATGATTAATTGCACAGAGCTCGCCCTCTTCATGATTTACTAGGATAGAATCTAGCTGAGTTTGATTATTACTCATGCTGGGCTAAGCTGGAAACTCAAAAAACTGGGAATGATCAGCAACCTAGTTTTCTAAATTCTAAAAAAAATTCATCATGTCATTCGTATGGACAGCGTGCTCTTGACCATGTCCTATGGTCGAACAGCTAGGTTATTCCTGTACAAGGTTATTCTGAGTAGGCACCATGGCTTTAGATGATGAAGAGGGGCCTAAGTTATAATTTTGATAAGGCCTGGTCTTGAGTGAGCTGACCCTGTCCTTGACTATAGCCTTGAAAAGGGTTTCTAGGTGCTTGACCATAATGTTGATAACCTACATTCGGCTTGCTATTTTGAGCTTGTTGTCTTTTAAGAGCTACAAGTTCATTTGACATGTTTTGTAACAGGCTTTTAACCTCATGTAGTTCAATTGATGGAACAATAGCTGGCTTCTCAATGGTGGGAAGGGGAGCAATGGTGGGAATAACGATCTGTATAGGGGGAAACATCCCTAGGAAAAGTGGCATGTTGGGCCTAGGAGTGATCTTTCTAGCTTGTACCAAGCAATTCTTGGTTGTTATGGTGATGTTGTAAGCAGCAGGCAATATGTGCCCTCCTATAGATTAGATCATCACAACAATATCACTACTTAATGCTTTTAAATAGTACAAGAAAACATAGCTGGGAGTCAGCTTTACCAGGATGGGAATTCTATCCCAAGTCTTTTGAAACCACGTGTTGAAGTCCTGCATATACTCGTGTGGAGCTCTCTTTATAGTTTTCAGCTGCTCTGCAAGAGAGAGGCCGTCACTTTTCTCCCCAAAACAACTAGTTAAATGGGTGCCCAATTCATTCCAGGAATGTATGGAATTCACAAGGAAGGTTTCGTACCAATCAAGAGCTTTCCCTTTTAGAGACAAAGCTAGCAGTCTGATGGTAATGTTTTCTTCTATTATATTGTGAATATTGCAAAGGTTGGAAATATTCTTGATATGCTCAACAACTATAATAGGTCCCACTCCATCAAAAGAAGGCACATTTTTTAGAGCTGTTCCTGGAATTGGATCATAGCGTGGGAGGTTTAAGGGGCTCTCACCGCGAAAAGCTGCAAAAGGCAATGCCATGGCTAGAACAGGTTGTAACTATGGCTGAGATGGGTTGGTGTTCCTAGCAACAAGTCTAGGAGGGTTTAATAATGGATAAGGGTGAGCTCTTTCAAACTTGAGCCTTTTAGCAGAGTTTAAAGGCAGCTCAATGAAAACAAAAGGGACCCCCCTTGAAGCTGACCTTGTGGTGACTTTTGGCATAGAAGTTTAAGTGACTGGTCTTAAAAACAAAGAACTAAGCTCTTACCAGCGGAGTCGCCAGATGATAGAAATCTTTGAAATGATTGTAGCAGGACCAACATCAGTCCTAAAATACTACTGCATCAGGAACTGATAAAAACACAGTCCCACTGGGCATGCCAAAACTGTTGACTACTGGAGATTGCACCTGGCAGCAGGAAAACATGTTCCTACCCTCTCCCCGCAACATGGAAACCCCTCTCTCACCTATGGGATGGTGAATCAGGAGAGGAGAGTCTCTAAGTATGGGCTAGTTCCCTTTGATGTATCTTGTTTGTTTTAGGCAGTGCAAAAATAATGGACAGGCAGGTGTGTGTATATATATATATATACAGCTATAAACTAGGGGGGATGAAAAGGGAGAAGAAATGTAGGAAAACAAACGGCCTACTATAAAGAGGTGATACACCAAAAATGAAATGACCTTCCCACCTCCACACTCAGGATCAGATAAAACAACATACATACACTGAGACTTGGCAGAAAAGACCAAGTTGTTGGAATGACAGGGAGGTTCTGATGAAAAATACAAGAAATAAGGACTCACCAAGATGCTGTGGAATGCATACTGTAAATGACCTCCATTTTTGCACCCCAAATGGAACTCTTCACCTATAAGCTACAAACTGACACTTTGTAGATAGCTGGTGCGTTGGTATTTAAACCTGTGAGAGCATTTAAAAGAAAATGGCTGAACACAAATTAAACACACAGGACATACACAGGGTATCCATCCAAGAAAGAGGTAAAAACTATATTTTATTGATTCAGGTGGAGAATTTGGAGAGATGTGCTCTTTAAAAAATTAGAGAAGATCCTTCAAAATGACCAAGTCTGCCAATTTATATGGGAAAAGCCAAGAGGAGTCTCATTGGAAAGAGGGAAAAAACACTGTAGTTGACGTCATAAATCTACTGGGACCATGCTTGCTACCTCATTTTGCATGTGGCTTGCTCTTCTGCCCACTGGGCAGGCCTTTTTCTATGTTTTACAAGCCTTTTTTGCCACTTGATGTTGTGAGCAGTAATTTTACTGCCCAATGTCGTGGACTACACGCGGCAATTTTGCTGACGTCGACCGATTTACTGCCATGCATGGCAGTTTTGCCGACCTCAATTGAGTTAGCTGCCGTGCACGGTAGTTTTGCTGACATCGGTCGAGTTCGCTGCCAGTCTCCTTTTCTCTGCTTGTAGTTGTGCATGGTAATTTTGTTGCCTACTGCTTGTGTTGGCAGTCTCTTTTTCCCCACCTGCCACCATGCATGGCAATTTTGCCGCCCATTGCATAAAACTTTGAATTTTTTGTGGGACTTAGATGCATTGAACCGTTGACTTGAACTTTTTCCTTTGAACCAAGGTGCTTGAACCTTTCCATTGAACTGAACCTTTGAACCTTTCTGTTGAACTGAGCATGAACCTGAAGATGGACTGCAACCTGAAATTGACTGGACTTTCATAGTTTTCGAAGAGGGTGTCTAGAATCTTACCAGAGGGGCAAAATTGGGTCAATAGTTCTACAAAACAAAAAATGATGGTTGGTGGGGCATCAAATTTAAATATAGAGGAAGATAAATCCTATCGATCTTAAATTTGATGGCCTTACAACCTCAATAACAGTCATTTGAATGTCATTTAATAAGAGTGAAGACATCAATTTTAAGGCCATGAACTAGCCATTGGCTTTCAAATAGTGTGTCCCATTAGATCTATGGTTGGATTTTGATTAATTATTCAGATCTAATGGTGAGTGGTGGTCAAATATTCAATGAATCTCAAAGGCAAATGTATGCATGATAAGTTTCAAGGACATGTGAAGCAAATAAAAGATTGATGATCCATGGACCTTCATATAATTTGAAATTGATGAAATGAGTTGATTCAACTTGTTAATGATCTTAATCATTTTTTACAACCAATTAGATTAAAGATGAGCCCAAGATTTTTTATGAAGGTTGAGAAGCTATTTTTGACCATGAAACATAAGGTTTTGTAGGGTCTTTTGATGCTATTAGATCTAGTTCAAATAACATGGAGCATTCTAGGTGGTGCAATGAGATATAAGGAACACATATGTGGATCACCATTAAGGTTATAATATGGACTGCTAGTTTGTTTATTTTCTCAGGTAGAGTTATTTTTGCAATAATGTTCACCCTTTTAAGAAGGATCTATGTATTTATATATGGGTTTGGTTCCTACAGAGAAAAGATGAGTCTATTTAGGCCTATTATAATATAGGAAGGTGTTAAATAGTCTATAGGTATGTACTAATATGGAAATTATAGGTAAACCAATAGACTTAAATTGGTTTTCTACCTATAAATAGATCTATGATCTAAACATAAAGTTAAATCAAAGATAAAATCAATGCAAAATATCTTCATTCTATAGCATGGTCGTAGTCTCAACAAGCAATAATCTAAATGGCATTGAGACATGATTTGGTTAGATCCATGAGCATGAGGTCTTGTCTTCAAGTGAGAGATGGCATGAAGGATAAAATAAAATATATAGTATTTGGAATTGTAACTAGGAGCATTTAATGCATCCTCAAAACCTTTGGGAACGTACTCACTTAACAAGCCACACGTAGTGTTCAGATTGATCCAAAGGGTGGCAATGTTTCCATTAGCTAAGTATCAAAGGGTGGTGGCTTAGGTTCATTTAATAACCCAACTAAGGTGTTCTATTTTTTATGGTAAGCTCTCCCATTATTTTTGGCTGCCTCTCTTCTTCTATATATCCTAGTCTCATTACCTTTATGGGGTTCTCAATTTTTTTATAATTTAACATTTTATTTTCTTAGAAAAGGATACTCATCAAGACTCTTGAAAGAGTGTGATTGTTTGATATGGTTAAACCCTATCAAAATATTGTAAGAAATACCTTTTGAAGTAATAAGATCAACTCTTTACCTATCTCTTATCTTTAATTAATGTGTAACATGCTTGTGTATGTTAAATTTATGAAGGAGAGTCTTCCTAATTTTTTTCCTTATACTTACCTCTTTGAATGTGTTTTCAATCTAAATTTCAAGTCTAGAGTATTGTTCTATCTATAATCTCTTCCATAGGATATTTATGTGATTAGTGAGATTATTAGATTGAGTAAGCCATAGTTGTCCTTTTACCAATATAGTGTGTGTTTGAGCTTATATGAGTACCTGATTAGCTTTGGTGCATCACCCTTTTATATTTTTTAGTAGCCCTTATCCCCTTTCTAACCCTTTTTCCTATGAAACATTAGGCTTAGCATTAGTTTAGGTGAGCATCAAAGAGGAAGCCAGCCTACTCTAGAGGTTTAGCCTCAACATAGGTTACCCATAGCCTGGGGTTGTCCCAATATTATAGATTATTTGGAGAGAGCCTAAAAAACCCTATCTAAGGGTGAAAATTAATCTTATAATAGTTCCCATGTGAAAGGTGTACAATGATACGTATGTAGAGAAGTTTGGTTATGGATTTTTGCAAGCATTTTGGACTTTCTTATAGTCTTAACCATATTTATTAAACCTCATCTCCTAAAATAACCTCAATCCTTAATGGATTTCAAGTACATACGAGTCCTCAAAACATATTAAAATCATTTGGTCAAACATTTTTTGTGGTGAAAGATATGAGCATCTAAAGAGGGGGTCAAACTGATTGTCAAGACTACAATAGTTAGAATTATATTTAAAGGACCTATTAACCTTTATTTTTACTCTCTTTACTTTAAAACACCTTTATGGGGCCTATAAAAACTCATCAAGCATATGATACTTCAAAAACTTTGAAACAAGAAAAAGTTTCAGATTATGCACACAAACTTGATGTGGTCTTTCTCCTTTAGGTATCCCTCAAGGTCATCCTTGTGTTAAACCATTATTATGACCTGCCTCAAAGATCATATGATGAACTTCAATATCATTTATTATTTATTCAAAACCCTTAATGAATTTTAAAAGCCTCTATCAAACCTAAAACTCTTTAAATGGCTATGATAAAACAACATATAATTCCACTATTTATTTGGATTTTATAAGATGATGGATGATTTTAACCTCACATATTAATCATTTTTACCAATTTTCATAGTTACATCTTACCTTTAGGGACCTTAAAACTCATTTTTATTGAAACTAGCTATATGGTTGCCTATATGAATGATTGTTCATGACTATAGGAGGTTTATCACAAAATAGTGAGTGCTTCTAGTACCAACATGACCTTTATTATGGTATTAATAGTTTTATATTGTCATGTATATGATTTTTACCAATTTTGAGAGCTTGAATCCACCTAGAGGTGCTCCAAATTCACCAATTTCTCTTAGATTGTTAATGGTTGCCTGAGTTTTCATGGAGAGTGCCTCAGATTTGAGATAAAACAAGGGGTATATCCATTATTTATCATGTCAAATTGAATTTATTAATGTATATAATAGGTCACAATGACCCTATGTATCAATTTTGGATGTTAGATCACCTCTTTATCACCTTTAAACCTTCAATTTCTCCAAATTAGGCCTCAAGCTAGGACTATGTGTTCTAGTCTTGGAATCCATGAGAAAATGACTTGGAATATTATTTTTGTGGAGAGTGTGATGATATAATTACTAATATTTAATTTAAAATATTCATCTAGCTATACAAACCTATAACCTTCATAAGGAAACCAATCCTTCTATACATAGTTAACTAGGCATGTTGGTTGTAAGGTCATGATTTCAGTATTGAGGACTGTCATCTCATAGTGTATGAACTCTTTAAGACCTCTTCATTAATTTTATGTCATTTATTAATCTTAAATTAACTTTAATTAAATCCACAAAATTACTTCTAACCTTTTAACTCATAGTCCTTTCCTTAGAACTAACCTTGACCCCATGCCACTATCTAAGCCAAATGAGGATGTTTTTAGGTCATCATTCCTAGTCTTGTTGTAGGTGGATATTCTCTTTGCATCTTGATGATGATTTTTATCAATTTAAAACCAATTCCATACTAGTTCTCCATATATTTTCTTGTTTTATCTTTGAGAATCCCTTATAACATACATTACCTTCCTTTATTTTCTCAACAAAACACTGTTGATGTCCTTTATTTAGTTGTAAAGTAGATATTTTGGGTATTATATGTAGGTGAGATTGGTAAATTCATCTTCCCATAGCTTCCCAAATTTCAAAACTTATCATTTTACCCTCACCCTATCATCATAACTTTAATGGTGCCCAAATACTTTCCTCATTATCTAATATTCCTCACACCTAGCTCTCAAGCCACTTTAATTGGTTTTAGGATAAGTTTTAGGTATCTAACAACATAATAGAAATCCAAATAATATTTGGAAACTTTGCCTTCCCTTGAATTTCTTATTGAGTTTCACTTTATATCAATTCAAGCTTCTCTTTATCTGCATACTTGACCTCATCCCTTATTATCATGATAATATCTAGAGATTCATTTGTCTTGTATAGTCCAAACATGGCATGTGAAGTTTATGTGATGTAGATCAAACTTTTCCAAATTCTCAACCTTGCAAAGTATTCCTACTTGTCTTTACCTTAAGGTCTACCTTGGAGCCCATTTTTGAGGTTTTCTTGATTTTACAAACAAACAAGAATGAGTTATCAAACTCTAAGACTCAATTTCACCACCCTATATTTATTTTCAATTTAATACAAGTTTTCTTGGCTCAAAACATCCTCTAAACTAGTTTTCTAGCCTTAGGCCTCTTCAAATTAGTCTCTCTATGGGCTAATTCAACACAGACCTCTTTATCCATACATAAAATTGTATTTGCATTAAATCTATTAGAATACCCTAAAAACTTGTCAATTACAAATTTTGGACCTTTTTAGTTGGATACAACTCCTTAAAATGACTTTTTGGAGTCAAAACCCTAATGTAGGGTTTCCTAGTTCTGTGCTGACCAAGAGGGATAATAAAAGGATCCTATGTTTTTAAAGGAATTTTTATGCACTGTGAAATTTTATTAACCTATTATCAACCCCTATACACCCTCTCCAACCATCAGGTAATCTTCATAACTCCTTTACTAAATAATTTTATTGATTTCTATGTTTGACTATGCAAGATCACTAGGTTGGCTATATGTCTTTCCAAAGATTTAATTTTGAGTACATATGAGATTTTAAGGAGAAATTAAATATGTTTAGAACCTTGGATAGGTCTAAAAATACCCCTTTATCATAAAATACAACTCTGTCACTCCTCCAACCTTGCCTTCTAGATAGTCCATTCCACAACTCTACCAAGTGCATAGTTTATCTCCAAATGATGTGAAGTATACCTTGAGATAAATTTTATATATTTAAAACCAATTAATTATTAGTTTTACATAATTATTTATTTTTTACATTGATCACAACCCTTGAATGACTCCTATTCAAATTATCAAACTTCAATTTTGGTCTTCATGGTCTCTTAAGATTGCCTAGGAGAATGACTTATTTAGAATATTTATGTGGGATATTTTTAGGATTGAGAGTCTATTTATTCCTAATTAACATACATAAAAAAAATTTGTGTAGTGATAACACTCTTTAAACTTAGTCTTTATCTTATTAAATCCCTCTACTCTCTTGTTTCTCTACCATAGGGTTTTAGGCAATTTTTGCTTGTAAAACCCTAGGTGACTAAGTTTGATGATATACATTCATAAACCTGAGGTTTTCATCATATTAAATTATGATTAAATATATTTATCACTTTCCCTTTATCTTATAAATAGCTACTGATGTCTTGAAACACCTTTCAACTTACATGAATGTCATCAAAACTACATAAGCCTATCTTGGCTCTCATTTCTCTCAACATGCCCTCAAGGAACTATGTATTTAAACTTGAATATAACATGATATATAGATAATATATATAATTTATCATCATAATCATTTATATCTTTAAAATCTCTTGATAATTATAATGAATATGTCTAAACTTAAAACTTCCCAATAACTCATTTGGTCTCCTTCATGACTGCCAGTAGACTGTATGAGGTCTGTGTAAAAATAGTGACTATCTCCACCAAAGGTATGATATATAGGATAATATTAATAATTTTTTATAGTAATAATGATGATTTTTACTAATTTTTATGTCTTTATTAGACCATTATATATCTTAAAATCATTAGTTTCCCCAAAAATGGCAATGGAGTTGACTATGTTTTGACTATGTGTAAACATGACTACATGTAACATGATAAAGAAATAAATTTGGGTTTGATAATTATTGATAGGATTTTATTAGGCCATATGAAACATTATTCTAGTGATATATATCCTCCAATAGTTACCTTTTTAACCTATACATCTTATCATCACACCATGTATCTTCAAGAAACCTCACTATAACTATGTCTAACACTAATATAGGTGGTTTCATGAGAATTAGGGGTGATTAATATATTAATAACACTTAATTGGTACATTTAAAACCTCCAAATTCTCTTTAAATCATCTCTCATCCCTTTTTCTAGCATATCACTCCTCAAACAATGTTTTTAGGCCTTACATAGTCCGAATTCTGTATAGTAAGACTATGTAGTGTAGCTTGGTGAACTGACAGTAATTATATTGGTCTTGAAAAGTTTTATATATGTCAATTTGTCACTTTAATTTAATTTTTAACTTCATAATTATCCTTATTAATTAAAATGGTCTTGATTTTCACCTTAAGAGTATGTGATTGTGTGAGATGAAGATGACCACTTATTATGGTTGTAGGTGGACATTTTCATGATTGATCTTAGCTATATATTATTTGGGAAACCATCTTCATATGGTTCATAACCTCATTAACATCATCACTTGTTCTTTTTAATCCTTATATGACATTAAACTCTACCATTATATCACTCTAATCTCATTCCCCTATAACTTGGAGATAGGCCTATAATCTTGTATGGTTATAGGTCGATGTCTGAGGTAAATGACTATGTGTTTCTATAATTTAAACTTAAAGGCCAAATATAACTCATAAAACCATACCATGTAACTCTAAAACCTATATATAACCTCATTATTCTTAGTAACATGATAATTTTTCTCACATTCTTAAGATTTGATCTTGGATTTGCATACTTTAAGAGCCTCATAAGATTTGAAATGACTCTATTGTAGATGAACATTCTTGTGAAATTTGAAATGTTTGAGTTTAATTATCACTTAGGTTTTGACCTTGATACAAATATTATAGTCATCTCTATGTCATGTTATATTATTCATACCATCATTCCATCTTTTTGAAAATATACCTTTTCATATAATATACTTGACTTTACATCAACTCAGGCCCTTATATAGACTGTGTCAGATGGGATGCTAGAAGAGAGTCAATAATATATGTTATGAATTAAAAATTCATTATTTTAATGATTAATATGAGATCCAAAACCTCTCTTGAAGGTCAACTTTCTTTAAAATCTCTTGTATATCTTTGCCCACTCCTTCAGATTACAATAATGTCCTTGAAATTCCTAAATGTAAGTCCCTTTGTCATAATATTTTGACCCTAAAAAAACTTGATGATCTTGATAATAATATCTTATACTAGTTTCTAATGCAAAATAGGAGTTCAATGATCTATCAACTCCAAGTTTTCCATCAAGGTTTCAAGATTCTCTCTATGATGTATTTGATTGACCCCCTTAAGCATTATTGTAGGTGACTATAACTTATATGGACTAAGGAGAGGTGGGGGATTAGTCATACAGACAAAAGTTGTTCTAAGATCCTCATTGAGTTATCTTTACCCTCCACACATTACATAGTGAGAATACACTTTACCACAAGGTTTATTAAATGGGGTGAAACAAAAGGTCGCATTTACCTTAATTTTCACAAAACTACCTTAGTTTCTCTAAATAAGGAAAATTTATAATGTTTATGGCATGATTTAACAACCTTTGAAAAATGTTTTCTTCTTTGATTTCAATATTCTTCTTAGGTTAAATCATGATATTCCCTCAAATTGTGTTCTTGATCTTTAAGTTGGTCTCTCAAATAAAAACACCTACTTCCTCAGTCCTCTACTCTCCATGACTATTGTAGATGTTCACTTATTCAAGGCACTTGTCATCACCTCACCTACCGAGGCTTCAAGCATTGGTCTTGACTAGAATGTTCCATAAGTGTTTCCATACCTGATGCTTGGGAAAGTCAAAGAGAGGGAAAATTTAGTGTTTTTATCTTGTCTACATGCTCATTACAACTTCATGATATGAACCTAAAGGTTTGACTATCCATTTAGGCATATAGGCCTTTTGGGTCTTTTGACCTTATCTAGTGTCCTTACCCATCTCAAGACTCATAAAGAGTGTAATGAGTCTTCTTAAAACCTTAAAAAAAATTCACTATTTCTTTCAAAACATTCATCAATCTTTGAAACTTACTTACTGTATTTGTACCTTTTTAAAGAGAGTAACTCATTCAAAACATCCCAAGGAGACTATGCTTAAAATGAAGATTTGTGAATCTTTTCCTAGGTTAACGAGGTATGGAAGGACATAATATTTATTTTAAGACCTCTTAATATGAATAAGCTTTACTAAATTTTCATGGTTTTGCTTTGAAATTGACAAAAAAGACCATTCACAAATATAATATACGAAACATGTTTTATGCCATAAGTACCTTCTTGGAAGGATTTACCTAACAAAATAAGTGGAATAGGTCTTATTTTAACCTTAAATAACTCCCCAAAAACCATTCTTCCACATTGAATTCTTAAGCAAATAAATATAAGAAAACTTAGACCCTATCTAGATGAATAAACCATCTAGACACCCCTACACTATTAGTGATTGTTCATAAATATGGTGAGATGAAACTAAGAACCAATACCAAAAAGTGGAAGACCAATAGGGTCTCTATAACTTTATAAAATATTCGAGCCCAAATATTTTTCTCCTGGCCATACTAAGTGAAAACTTGAAGCCCTTCTAGTGATGTCCAAGACAACACCAAAATAATTTTCCCTTAGCATGAAAAACAAGAAGATTGTCTATGTAATTTTAGAATTATTTTCTACATGGTTTTTTTTTTCTTGAGACTCTTGTATTTATTTTTGTTTATGACCCAACAATGCCCTAAAAGTTTTGATGTTGAAAACCCAATGTATAGAAGAAACATGTGAGGGGTTTCCAAGTGTTGTTTTGACATTAATTTTGTTCAAAGGAACGAAAAAGAGCCTTTAGATTGTGCATGATGGAAACGTAGTGGAATGGCATTCCTTTTATCAAAATAGAAGTCCAAACAAAGATTAAATGGTAAGTGCTAAGCCTTATGGGGTCCACTTTTTGGTGAAGCTTGGAAAACATTTTTGAGGCTTGAAGCACATGGATCAAAGCCACTTATCACCTCGATGCTCCATCAAAATGAAAAGGAGTCTCAACAAGCCTCCATTTATCATGAGACTGACACATGGGTAAATGCCCTTTTACTTTGAATCATAAGGTAGCAGGAAAAGATGCACATGGATGGTATACACGTGTCACCACTATGCTCCTTAAATCCAAAGAAAATATTAGAGACTTCTTAGCTTGTAAAGGGTTTCCATGTGTGTCCTATGGATGGTAGGATAGGGATCAATGGATCAAATTGGGATCTTTGATCCAAAGGTGTTGAACCTCCAAAAATGGTTAGTGTTAAAGGCCAAAAAAGGAGGAAAAAAGAGTCTCTATGTTACTAAAAGGCCACATAAGCCCCCAAATGTCCATGTTTCAAGGCTACATGATTAAAGTGACATGGATCATCATATAAAATAAAATGAGATGGATAGTTAACAAGAAATATCAGAAGTAAGCCTCAGGTTGTACAGCTCTAACAGTTTGCAGTTTCTCAAATCTAGATTTTATAGACAAATAGCTAGACCCTAGGCAAATAGTTATGATCATGATGGTCTTATTTGGGATAAAATTAGTGGATCAAAGGGGATTTTTAAGGAGGATATATACATAGTTTTAGTATCTATATTAATACATATTTTTAAGAGCTAGTTTTGAAACCATTTGACTGCCTTAGTAGTTACTTCTCTTCAGAAATTAAAGATTGTATCTTGTGCATTCTACCTTGTGTACTTTGTTCATATATGAAGAGAGAGTGATTTTTTGTGAAATATAGTCATATTTTTATCATTTCTTCTCATTTTTGTTATACACATTTTGTCAGTTTCACATAAATACTGAGATTATTAATCATGTTGCATACTCTTTAATCTTTTTAGGAAAAATTGTTGAGACTAATATAGTGTTGTTAGGCTAAAAGCTAATCTGAGTTACTTATTTCTCATACAATCCTTTGGTTATTATATAGGTCATTACTATAATTATTGATCATGCTTTTCACTCTTTAATTCTCTCTAGTAAGGTCTATTAGTACTCTTCACTATGCTCTGCTAGTAAAGGAATCCAACCTTGGCATATTGCCATAGTAGTTTAGATACTTCTTTTATGTGTTGTTTTTTCCCCTTTACACCAAACCCCAAGAGAATATCTAGCTTACTTAAAACTTGTAGGTTATTTTTAGGGTCAAGTCCCACATCTTTGAAACTTCCCATGACTTTGGTGACTAGTTAAAAAATTAAACATCAATAATTTTTTTGGCTTGTCCGATGGGACTCAAACTAAATTTTGTTTATAAGTGTATGAGTATACATCCTTAAAATGGAGAGAATCATGGGCCAATTACAAGATCTCAATCTATGGTAAACCCAAGACTCTTAGCACCACCTTTGACAACTACTTCAAGAAAGAGGCTAACTCAACAAGCTATTTTGGGAGGGCAAATGGCTATTCAGGCTCTACTTAGAAACTTTGTCAATAAGAATGGTGTAATTCCACTTATCCTACCTATGCCTCCTAATACATGGGATCCCATTCCAACTAATGTTCTAAAATCATTACCTAAATTCATTGGAGAGATTTAAAAACTCTAGTATAAAATATTCAAGATGTGGTTGATATATAGAAGCTAATCTGAGTTACTTATTTCTCATACAATCCTTTGGTTAGTCTCTAGGTCATTACTATAATTATTGATCATGATTTTCACTCTTTAATTCTCTCTAGTAAAGTCTATTAGTACTCTTCACCATGCTCTGCTAGTAAAGGAATCCAACCTTGGCATATTGCCATAGTAGTTTAGATACTTCTTTTATGTGTTGTTTTTTCCCCCTTTACACCAAACCCCAAGAGAAGATCTAGCTTATTTAAAATTTGGAGGTTATTTTTAGGGTCAAGTCCCACATCTTTGAAACTTCCCATGACTTTGGAGATTAGTTACAAAATAAAACATCAATAGTTTTTTTGGCATGTCTGATGGGACTCAAACTATATTTTGTTGAGAAGTGTATGAGTATACATCCTTAAAATAGAGAGAATAATGGGCTGATTACAAGATCTCAATCTATGGTAAACCCAAGACTCTTAGCACCACCTTTGACAACTACTTCAAGAAATAGGCTAACTCAACAAGCTATTTTGGGAGGGTAAATGGCTATTCAGGCTCTACGTAGAAACTTTGTCAATTGGAATGGTGTAATTCCACTTATCCTACCTATGCCTCCTAATACATGGGATCCCATTCCAACTAATGTTCTAAAATCATTACCTAAATTCATTGGAGAGATTTAAAAACTCTAGTAGAAAATATTCAAGATGTGGTTGATATATATAGTATCCAATTTATTACACAACAAAATGTAGCCTTAAGACTACTCACCACCTCCTTGAAGGGGAGAGATCTTGACTAGTATATATCTTTAGCACCAAATTATATTACAAACTGGGACCAATTGAGAACCACCTTATATGATAGATTCAATGAAAAGGGAGATAGATCATCTCTCATATAGTAATTAATCACTATTACGAGATCCCCCCAGAAGCAATGACTAATTTCAACACTAGATTTCAAAAGACATGGCAAAGGATCCCAATCTCAACTTGACTGCCGATAGGTATGGAAATTGTTTTCTATATCAAATCTTAAAAGTTGATATCTATATCATAATTCAATTACTATGAGGGTAGACTCTTCTCAATGATTATGAATTTATTTTAAGAGTAAAAAAAATTGATAAATGTCAGGAAATTACCCCCAAGGCCTCTTATGTCGATGTTCCCTGAATTGTCCCTCCTAGCTCAAGAAGGACCTCTTAGTAGTTCCCAAGCTAGTACTTCTCTATATACTTTTCCTTCATCTCAAGAAGCACCAGTCATAGCTACATCATATACCTTATCAAAGATGAATGATGTCAGAAACATCCTTAGAATGTTCTCAAATAAAATTATTAATCTTAAGAGGAACCAATATTCACACTAAAGTCCTTTTTATCAGGGTTTCCAAGGAAATAGACCCCCTTACCATCTAAATCAGTACCAAGGGAGTCAAAGTTTAGCTTCTACATAACTACCTAACTAGATTGTCCCTGTACCCTCACCATTTCAAACAACTCCACCAAATTTTAGAAGAGAATTGGTCCCTGGTCAGAATAATGTGGTAAAAGAGACAAATTAATGGTGTTTTCCTTATAAAGACTCTCACATGCCAAGATATTTTCCTATGGGAAATGTACAAAAAAGAGTGGCAAAACAAAAGAGATCAGGAAGTTATGAAATTAATTCAGTTACACCATATCAATCCCTTAGAGTCTAGAATGTGGCTATAGTGGCTCAGATGCAGGGTATGTCACTTGAACAATAAGGAGACATTTCCCTCAAATATGCATTGTTATCATAGATTGAGGATGAAGATTATATATTCATTAATGAAGCTTTGACTTCCAAGAACCTATTTTAATCAGATTACTATATGCGATCAAAGAGGTAGATGATTGAGCCCATAGATGATGTCCCTACTTCTTATGTAGAATCAAGAAAAAGTCATATAGATTTATTCCCTCAAGTTCCTTAGATAATGTATGAAATTATATGGACTTCCAAAAATCAAGGTATCTTTATCATGATAGCTAAAATAATAAGGTATCCACAATACTCTAAAGTACAATCATTAGGACCCATCAATGTAGTTGAAAAAATAAAGAAAGCTCCTACTAATGCCTCATTATGGGATATGTTAGCCATTATTGAATAAAATTAAATATTATAGGAATCAATAAAGGACCATAATAACCCAAAATCTAGTACCACAAAGTAAGCTCCATCAAAAGGGGGAAAAGAGCAACTAACAATACCTCAGCCACAACAATCAGTTGTCCTAATGAATGCTAAAGAAGAAGTAAGGAAACCTAAACCTAACCCCTTATATATGACTCTTATAATGGGTAAAAAGTTTCTTCACAACTCTATGATAGACTCAGGGGTAAACACTACAATCATGACCAAGTTAATAGATGATGCCTTAAAAATCAAGTATGAGCCATTGACTAAAGGAATCATGCAACTTGATGGGATGTCGATACACGCTATCAAGATCATTAGGGGACTTTCATTACAAATTTATTCTTACCCAAATGTGACTGTTATACAATATATAGTGGTTATAGATATCCCTCCTATCTTTAGATTATGCTTATCCAGAGACTTTATGGAAAAAAATGGAGGATATATGTCCCTTGATTGGTCACATCTGATTCTAAGAACCAATTATGGTTCTAAGATGAAAGTGTTATCAAAGACCTTATGCAAAGAACACATTATAGACTAAATGGGATCAAAGTTCAAAGCCTCCTACATGATGATCTCAAGAGAAGAAATAAATTGTATAGAGGAATCAATAGAAGAGGTTGGTGAACATGAAGGTGAGAATTATTTGTTAGCTTTGACATTGGATGATCCTTTTGTAAAATTTGAATCTAATGGCCTAGGAACTTGTGTCATCTATGATGAGAATCCCAAAATCCTTGACATGATGGAAGGTGAGACAAATAAAAAATAAATACCAATAGATATTTATTTAATATGGACTCTAAATTTTAATAGAGTAAGAAGTAAAAATGGCTCAAGGGTAGGTATATGCCTTACTTCCCCAAAAGCAAATAAGATCCTTAGGTCATTACATTTTTAGTTTAGTTTCACTAATAATGAATAAAAATATGAATCTCTAGTGCATGGCTTAATCATTGCCCAAAAGGAATGGATAAAGAATTTAAGAGTCTTCAGGGACTCTAAGCTAGTGTTCAAATAGATCAAGGAAACTATTATAGTAAAAAACCCAAAGATGAGGTCTTACCACTATACATTTTGGGACTTCATCGAAGGTTTTGATGCTTTCAACATTGAATTCATTCCAAGGACTTAGAATGTACAAGTAGATAGAATGCCCAAATCAGATCCTAGTTTGATTTGACCAAGGATCTGCTAACTAATAAGGAAGCTATCAAAGTGGTCATCTGACCTATTATCCTAGATAATGTGGGTAATTATCAAGTATTCAAGAATGATCAATAGATCATTTTATTATAAAAAATTCAAGAGAATTTGTAGACTAATTAAAACCTAAAATTGAAGAGGCATATGGTGATCAGATCATATAATTACTGTCCAATAAGCTCCTAAAAGGGTCGATAACACTAGAGAGCTTGTTTGATCCTGATGATGAAAAAATGGATAAAATAAAGTTCATGGTAAGTAAATAAGAATAATATGAACTCAATGTCTCAATCAAGAGGAAATTAAAAGTTGGGAAGGTGACTAATCAAAAGGAAAAAGAAATATTGATGGCGTTAAGTCACAAATATGATAAGGTAATGGTGTGGACATACAAGGATATTATTGGTTATAATAAAGAGATTATTCAACATACTATTGACCTAATTGAAGGATTAAATCCTATTTTCCAAAATCAAAGACCATTAAATCTAAGGATAGAGTCTCTCATGGTACAAGAGCTCAAAAAATTACTAGAGTCAAGGATTATCTTCCCTATCAAGCACTCCACTTGGGTTCTTAACTTGGTCTTAGTGAGGAAAAATAATGGAGACACTAGACCCTATGTGGACTTCAAGGATATCAATAAATCCTATCTTAAGGACCACTGCACCTTACCCTCAATGGATTAGATTATACAAACTATGGTGGGAGTAGAGAACTTTTCCTTATTAGATGTCTTCTTGGGTTATAATCAGATATGGTTAGTAAAAGAAGATCAACACAAGACCACTTTCACCACAAAGTGGGGAACCTTCACTTATTCTAAAATGTCATTCATATTTTTCAAATGTAGAGGATACATTTCAAAGAGATATGTACATGACTTTTGGGGAATTAATAAATAAATTGATTTTTATTTATCATGATGATCTCACCATCTTTACTAAGTCAACTGAAGATCACTTTGATCAAATGGAGGCTATTTTTAAAAATATCTAGGAATATGGAATCTCTTTAAACCCAAAGAAATGTGTGTTTGGATTACCTCAAGTTAAATTACTCAGACACATTGTCTCAAAATAAGGGATCTTGATAGATTTAGAAAGGATCAAGGTAATACTAGACTTGTCCCTACCAGTAAATAAAAAAGAGGTACAATATTTCCTTGGGAAGATTAACTTTGTAAGTAGATTCATCTTAGACTTTGTTGAAGTGGTTAGACCCATCACCCTAATGCTAAATAATGATCTCAGTTTTAAATGGATGGTTGAAGGGTGACATGGTTTTGAGAGTGTAAAAAGGGTAATTGCATCCACCCTAGTCTTGTGCGACCCTAATTTCTCAAAATATTTCATCATATATGTCTATGGAGGATAAAATAGCATAGCATTAGTACTAACACAAAAGGACATGGAATAAATAGATCATCTAATTTCCTTCTTCTAGGAATCTTTGAGACTATGAATTAAGGTATAATTTTGTTGAGAGATAAGATTACACTATTGTTAAAAGACTTAAAAATTTTAGACACTTAGTTACCAGCAACAAGATTACAATATTCATAACACTTTAAAGTGTTAGGGAATATATAATGGAGTGAAAAATAACTAAAAAGAGAGCCAATTAGATTAATAAGATATTAGAGTATGATATCAAATTTAATCCCACTAAATTAGTAAGAGGAATGGGTTTATGTCAATACCTTGCACAATATTCTAAAACTCCAATAAAGGAAATAGAAGTTAAAGAAATTATACTTCATATCTAAATTGATGAATTAGAATCTTAGGTGACTAATAGGGTTAATTTCATAAAGACTAAAAAATACCCCTATCATTTTCCTTACAAGAAAAGAAGCTACTATCGACAACAGGGTTCTAGCTTTGTTATGATACTCTTTTATTTTCAAAAGGAACTTCAATGAAATCCTACTTAGATGCATAGAGGGAGAATAAATTGGAAGGGTTTTGCATGAACTACATTATGAAGCATCTAGAGGCCATTTTTCCACAAGGACCATAGCTATCAAGATACTCTAGGTAAGGTATTTCTAGCCCACTATGTTTTTTATTGTCATACAATGGTTAGTAGGTGCCAATCTTGTTAGTTTTACATCAGTAAGAGGAGAAACGTTGCATTGCCACTCAGCCTTATAATTATTGAAGAGACTTTTACACAATGGGGTTTGTATTTTATTGGGATGATTAGTCCATCTTCAATCATGGGACACAAGTGGATCCTTACCACAATAGACTATTTCACAAGGTGGATAGAAGTAGTACCTGTAAAACATGCAATGGAAATTGTGATTCTAGATCTCCTACAAGAAATTATGACTAGGTTTGGACCTCCTCACACTATTATATCTAACAATTCTAAGGCATTCTTAAGGTCCAAAGTGTCTTATTTCATGATAAAAAAATGGTATATACCTAAAGACTTCATAAAATTATTATTCACAAGGGAATGGTTTGGGAGAGTTTATTAACAAGAACCTGATTAGACTCATAAAGAGATTAGGAAATGAACACAAAAGAGGATGGCATGAACACATAAAAAAGGCTTTATGGGTAGATTATATAACACCTAAGTAGGTGATAAATGCCTCTCCATACAAGTTGGTATACAAAAAAATGGTAGTGATGCCTATTTCTATCGAAGTTCTAGCCTTATAGATGATAAATCAAATAGAAGTAGAAGAAAATGGTACAATTCAAGTTAGACTGGTAGAGTTGTTAGATCTCCAAGAGAAAAGAGAATCAACACACAAGTTGATAACAATTCAATAAGTAAATGTCAAATGTTGGTTTGACCAAAGAACTTTAGAGCCTAATTTTAAAATTAGAGCCTAGGTCTTAAAATGGGATGCAAGAGTAGTTAAACCTAGAAATCATGATAAGTTTGAATCTTTTTGGATCAGCCCCTTCAAGATATTTACTTTTAAGTAGTACAATACTTATGAATTGGAGACTCAGGAGGGAGAGTCTTTAGATATTCTCGTTAATGGAATTTTCCTTAAACTTTTCACGTAAGAATCAAGTGACCAATGTATCATAGTTAGGATAGTTTCCTTTATATTTTCTTGTTTTGAGGTTGTTCACCCACCTCTCCTCTTTTGATTTTCTTTGCATGTGTTAGCATTAAGGACTCTCTAATATCCTTTGGCTTGTCTTTAATGTTACTTTTAAATTTTGAATTAGGATCTTGAATATTTCAGTGCCTTGGAATAATTTTTAATGATACATGACTAACCATTAATGAAAGTCATTAATTATAACTCATGTACCATAAAATCATAAAGAGAATCTGGGCCTCATTATTCTTCACCAAGAGGCAAGGTTTTACTCAAAGTCGAGCAAGAAGTAAGCATATAAAAGCACCTATAGAAATAATGTGTTTATAGAGACAAGGTTTAGGAAAATGGTGTCTTCATCAACTATATCAAAGTCATACACCTCAACTCCTATGAAGCCCAAAACCATATACCCAAGAATAAGAGTAGTGCTCAAAGGTGTCTCCAGGGATTCTTCTCTCATCCTCAACTAGGTAGACAAGATTTTTGACCCTATTTTAACCAAAAATTCTAAGACCCTTAAAGAGGTGGTACATGTCAAAATGATAAATCAAAATAAACCTAAAAAATTTCTCATGAGAGTTCTGACCTAAGGGTTGGCTCAATACCTAGTACCCATAGTGCACCCATACCTTAAATTGGTGGAGTTGTGCTCATGTATTTTTGACCCAATGAGCTCAAATTTTCAATGAGGAATGATCAAGGTAGTGATCACTCCTCAAGACATTTATGACATGATAGGTCTACAGCATGATCCTTTTTCTAGCTTATATGATAGCAAAGTTGAGGCATGTTTGGTCCCAGCTTCACTAGAAGTAATTATTCATAAATAAAGAGCTCTGTCTCCCAGAAGATAGTACTCAAACTCTATCCCCACCCTTTGATAAGGGAAAGTTGTCCCTAAAGTCCCAAGATGTATGTTTGATGATTACCTTCATTTTTGGGGAGAATAGCGACTTAATGGTACATGACTAGTAGTTGGCAGCCATTTTCCATTTGAGGATTTTTTCCAAGACACAATCATACAAGTTTGATTTTTTAGAACACATTGCCTACACCATGAGCTAATAGTTGGATAATTTTAGCATTCATCCCACCTTCAGGTATTCATCATATATGTTCCACCTCAATCTATATTAAAATAACTAATTTTTTCAACATCATATGAATTTGACTCTATGGGACTTACAAGTAGTCGATCCTTGCAAGGTTATCCCTATGTCTACATGGACTCACTTGTTATTAGGAAAACCAGACACCTATGAGTTTACTAAATGATTTATGGAACCATTGATGGGGGATTTGGATCCAAAAGGGATAAATGGTAGAATGAATGACTTGGTTAGGGTCATCTTATCCAATCCCCATCACCCCTATGATTAATTTTTTGGGGCCCATCATTCTTTCATCAAAGTCCATGGTTTTGGGGAGGAGCCTTTTATGCTTCCCAAAGTTTTAACTAGTAGGGTAGTAGACTTGGAAGTGGTGCATTAGTTAGTAGTTATAGACTCTGAGTTCATAGTGGGAAGGAAGAAGGCCTTCCATGACATCGTGTTATCCAAATGTGGCATTATTATCATAAGGAGGTAAGTAGAATCTATCCTTGGTAGAAAGTTGGCTACTTATGGGTTAGTTTTAATTCAATATTTTTTTAAATATGACCTAGATGGCTTCATGACCTCTTGGCTTTCCAAGAGCAAGGTTTATACTCCTTTTAGGCATGAGAGCAAAAAAAATATAAAGATAGAAGGTCCTCGAGGAGAGATGCACCTGACTTGTATGTGGAGCTACAATACTTCCCAGCTACCCCATGGGAGTCTTTTTATCAACCCACTCATATTTTTGACCCATAAAAGGTCATGACTAAGGGTTTGAGATAGGATTTATTCAGGATTAACTCAAGTCAAGAGAAAATAGTTACCTATTGAAGGTATAGGCAAGAGATTGGTGAGTTATCCCAAAATTTTGAGGCTATACCATCAGATTCTAAATGGGAGACCATCTGAGATGAATCTCATGCCTCTCTAGTTTCTAGTCTAGATCTCAACAATATTTTAGAGCCCCAAATGAAGCCTTAACATGTAGAAGCATCTATAATGGCACACACCACTTCAGCTTAGCCACTTCCACTCAATGAAGTGGAGAAGTAAAAGAAGACCCAATCACCCATATAAGCCCCTACAATGGTAGTCCCTTTAGATCATACTCAAACATATTATAAATAAGAAGTATCAAAATCAGCTCAATTGGAGATAACCCTAACTATATAAGAGGATGCCTCAAAGATCCCTGAGAAAAAGAAGTAAAGAGTAACATTTCAAGAGGGATACAAAGAAAAAGAGACATATCTTGCCTCATCTCAAATTCCACCTTCAATTGAGACTCTGTTAATGCCACCCCCATCACATAGCTTGGCACCCTTGGCCTTCTTGGCTATACCTACTCAATCATTAATGCCACTTTACACTCCCTTCACTCTAGCCTCCCTATAGTTGAGTTTGCTAACTTTTTTTCCTAGGATCTTGACAAGCCCATCTCACTCGCAAGGTCAACCCCAATAGTTTATAAGTGGACCTTATGGTTTACCCCATGGGTCTCCTTTCATGGTTGGTATTGTGGTCTCTCCTCTAAAATTACATGCTTAGTCTAACTTGGCAAGGAAGGCAAGAGAAATAAGAAAGGAAAATTAAAAACTCAAAGAGATGAAGTATATGACCACTAAGCAAATGCAGTATTTTTATGACCACAAGTAATGTTCCCTCACCGTTGCTCACATGGTTCCTAATGTGAGCAAGATATTTGAGAAAATGTGACCTAAAGATTATATGATGAGCATGGTGGTAATGGACATGATCTAGTTTATGTCATAGAACAAAGTAGAGCTAATGAGTGAGAGTACTGTT
Organism: Torreya grandis; assembly: GCA_037957365.1. Taxonomy (NCBI): domain Eukaryota; kingdom Viridiplantae; phylum Streptophyta; class Pinopsida; order Cupressales; family Taxaceae; genus Torreya; species Torreya grandis. Next base: position 1,152,416 of record JARHVA010004610.1, read on the forward strand.
ATGATTGCCATAGATAATTTGAAAAACTCCAATTAGCTCTAGAAGGCAAAATCAAGCTTATCTCAATCCCAAAAGATAATAATCCATCTAAGCCTAGAGATTAAGGCTAAAGATAAAGAAATTACCTAACTCATTGGGGATTTGAAAGGAGTGATATCTAAAGAAGTATAGAGAACTTTAGAAGAAAAAATAGGCATGCTCCAAAAGGAACATAATTTAGTCAATGTATCTACCAACCCTTTGGAGTAAGAGAAGGAGATCTTGGAGAAATAGAGCAGTGACAAGGTAGCAAAGGCATCACATATTTAATAGAAGCTAAGTGTTGTAGAGAAAGAAAATACTAACTTGTAGGTCAGGTGTAAGGCAATAAAGGATAAGGTCATCTAGATGGCCCAAAAGTTATCCCAATAACCTAAGGTAATAGGTATTGTTAAAATAGTTAGGGGGTTCTATGTTTCTTACTATCAAAGAATTTATATCAACATTACCTAGCTCAAACCTCCACTCAGATTCATATCTGATGCACAAAAATTATGCTTAAGGGTAGAGTCCTCAATTGAGAAGATCTTGTTGTCAGTCTCAGCTAAGGTTACCAAATCATAGATGTTGATTTAGAAATTATATGATGCAATAGAGGAGACCCTTTAGGTAGCTAAAGTCACTGATAGAAGGATAGTCATAAGCAAGGTAAATGGGATTTTGAGCTATAATAAAGTTACTTTAAAATGCAAGAATCTACTGAATCTCTTAAAGGAAGGGGTAAAAGGCATGAAAAGAAAATTTGAAGGTCTAGTTCAGTTGGGACTCCCTTCCCCTTTCCCCAATGACACCACTATCCTAAAGGAAGACCAGATACAAAATCTATTGGTCAAGAAATAAAATGATTAGACTATTTTTTAGTCTTTGAGTAACTCTTTAGATGTGAATGAGGTAGAGTTAGTTTTGTCTTCGATGACCAAATTGGAGTACCAATTGCATTTCATGGTGTAAGGTCTCCAATTATTTTCTCATAAGGAGATCATTGAGATAGATAGAGTTTTTAAAGCTCTACAGAAGTGGGAGAACCTGATAGAGGTAGAATGGGCTGGGTATTAGATGTCATTATAAAAGCTCTAAGGGAATAGTGATGGGAATCACAATTTTGGGTTTCTTTTGGGTTTATTAAGGCTGAGGATTCTTCCATGTAGGTATCGATCCCCTAATGAGTTTCCAAAACTATAGAATTATTTTCTACATGGTTTTGTTTTTCTTGAGACTCTCTTATTTCCTTTTGGTTATGAGTCAACAACATCCTACAAGTTTTGAGGTTGAAAAGCCTAAGTATAGAAGAAACATGTGAGGGGTTTCCACATGTTGTTTTGGTGTTATGTTTGCTTAAAGGAATGAAAAGGATACTTTAGCTTATGCATGATAGACAAATGGTACAATATCATTCCTTTTATCAAAATAGAAGTCCTAAAAATGATTGATTGGTAAGTGCTAAGCCTTATTGGGTCCATTTTTGGTGAAGCTTGGAAATTTTTTTTGAGGCTCAAAGCATGTGGATCAAATCCAATTGTCACCTTAGTGATCCATCAAAAGGAAAAGGAGTCTTGACAAGCCTCCATTTAGTGTGAGACTGACATGTGGGTAAATGCCCTTTTGCTTTGAATCACAAGGTAGTAGGAGAAGATGCACGTAAATGGTATACACATGTCACCACCATGCTCTTTAGAGCCAAAAAAAATATCAGAGACTTTTTATATTGTGAAGGGTTTTTACATGTATCCCTCATATGGTAGGAATGGGATCAGTAGCTTAGATTGGGATCTTTGATCCAAAGGTGCTGAACCTCTAAAAACTATTAGCTCTAAAGGCCAAGAAAGGAGCAAAAAAGAGTATTTGTGTTTCTAAAAGGCCATAAAATCCCCCACATTTCCATGTTCAGAGGCTACATGATTAAAGTGACATGGATCAACATCTAAAATGTAATGAGATGGATAGTTAATGAGAAATAGCAAAAGCCTAAGGTTGTTTAGCTCTAATAGTTTGTAGTTTCTTAGATCTAGATTTTATGGACAAATGATTAGATCTCAGACAAATGGTTATGATTCTAATGGTTTTCTTTGGGATATAATTAGTGGATCAAAGGGGATTTTTAAGGACATATATGGAGTTTTAGTAGCTAAATTACTATAGAGTTTTATGAGCTAGTTTTAAAAGCATTTGACTACCTTAGTAGTTGCTTCTCTTTGGAAATTGAAGGTTGTATTCTATGCATTCTACCTTGTGTACTTTGTTCATATATGAAAAGAGAGTTATGTTTTTTGAAATATATTCAACTTTTTATCATTGCTTCTCATTTTATATTATATGCATTTTGTTAATTTCACATAAATACTGAGATTATTAATCATTTTGCATAATCTTTAATATTTTTAGGAAAAAAAGTTGAAAATAATATAATGTTGTTAGGCTAGAATCTGATCTAAGTTAATTATTTTTTGTATGAGCCTTTGGTTAATCTGTAAGTCATTAATGGAATTATTGATCATGCTTTATACTCTTTAATTCTCTTTAGTAAATTCTATTAGTACTCTTCACTATGCTCTGCCAGTAAAGGAATCCAACCTTGGAGTATTGTCGTAGTAGTTTAGATATTTATTTTATGTGTTGTTTTCTTCCCCTTTACACCAACCCCCAAGAGAAGAGCTAGCTTCTTTAAAATCTTGAGGTTGTTTTGAGGGTCAAATCCCACATATTTGAAACTTCCCACAACTTTGGTAATTAGTTGAAAAATTAAACATCAAAAATAATCAAAAACTTGGGTAAGATTTTTTATGATGTAAGTTACCATTCATTCATTTTTAAAACCTTATGAAGTGTTTGAAGCTCCATTAATGGAAGAAAACCTTTTTCATGCCTAGTTTGCAACCAATAGGTTTTCCTTACCTCTACTAGTTCCTATACGTGGATATTATTTTAAAGGAATAATATAGGATATTAGGGACACCATGTATTCATATATATGATATTTGAACTTCTATACTAAGCAAAACCCTCAAAAACATGTTCAACCAAGGCTCCAAAAGGCTAAAAAATGTATCTTTTTACATCCAAACTCATTTCCTCCACTCCAAATGACTTGAAATGGACTTGAAAATGTGTAAATAAGTAAAACATTTCATAAATATGTGTAAGGAAGTCAAAACCAATTTGTCTTCTTCAAAAAGTCACTTTTTCACTTAAAATTTCTATTGAGAAGCCCCTCAAGTCATTTAATGAACTTTTGAGGATTTTTTGCACATATTGACTTTATTAGACATCATTTTTGACCCACTAGAAAATTTTAGACTTTTTAACAACACCATTCCTTCCCCTTAATCATCAAACACCTTGGAAACCAACTAGATCCTTCACTTGCAGCTCAAGACCCATTTCTAGGCCTTTTCCTTAAAATCTCCAAATTCACCTTAAAACTTGCTAAAGTATTTCAAAAGAGTGTAAGGAACATGATGTATGGTCATGAATTTTGTCTTATATTTCCAAAATTGGATCATCCACTACACTAGGACTCTACATAGTTCCTCACACCACACCAAGGCCTTCTAGGATACTATATTGCATCATTAAGTTAGGACTAGAAAGAAACTAGTCATGGAGGAAAAAGGTCATTGAATGGTCTAGGAGAGTGGCCTAATCAATATAGTAAAAATATTTAAGACAATTTTGGCCAACATTTTTTGTGACCTCCTAGGATTTCATGTTTGCCTATTCAAAAGACTAGTTGCCTTAGTCTATCCTTTAGGCTTATGGGGTCAAAAAAGTATTTCTCAAATTGGTTTTCAACTAATCACAATGATACAAATCTTCTTATTTCAACTCCCAAAATAGCAAGGACAAACCAAAAACAAAAAAATAATTTTCTTAAAACACTTAGGGAAGGAAAACACATAACAAAAAGGAAATGTGCACCAGACACTTGGAAGAAAATAAAAAATCTACTCTAATTTGTATAAGGCTACAATTTTATTTTAGTAACAAGGTTTTAGATGAATCCAATTGATGATCTAGTTAGGCAAGCTAAAAGGCATTATATTTTTTTCATCCATGGATCAAGTAAGGTCTACTCCACAAGGTATCAAACTTAGTATGGTTCCCTGTATTGGCCTTATTTGAATCCCACTTGAGGACTAGATCACCCTCTTTGAAGTCTCTTGATATGGCCCTCTTGTCCAAAGTTTTCTTGACTTGAGATTAATGCGATCCCATTATATTCATTACAATATCCCTCATTTATTCAATCTCCATAATATTTTTCATCCTCACACTCAAAGGTTCACTCTCCATCAACTCAAGCTGATTGGATAGCTCTAAAGCAAGTAACTAAAGAGAGATTGACAACTTGGCTTCTTTCCCATATACTAGGACAAGTGGTGAGTTTTCAATGGTAACCTTGGGAATCACTCTATCAGCCCATAAGGTTGTCCTTAACTTAAAATTCCACACTCTTTGGTTCTCTTCTATAGACCTCTTGATTATTATAATCAAGTTCTTATTAGTTGACTCTATGAGTCCATTACCTTGGGAGTAGTAATTTGAGGATGTGATAAGGTAAATGCCCATTTTAAGTGCCCATTCACTCCTTTTCATGACAATAAATGCTAAGGTATTATATTAAATGATGGTTGTTGGTAAACCAAACCTTGTCACTATACTATCATAGAAATCCAATGCTACTATTTCATTATCTGTCTTTAGATAAATTACCTCTACCCACCTAGTCAAGTAATCAATGGTAGTGAGTACCCACTTGTGTCCTCCATTGGAAGGTGGATTGGTCATTCCTATAAATTCTAGGCCCCACTACATGAAGGGTTGCTTTACCTAAATGGGATTAATTAGAAGGGATACCAACCTTTCCTTAGTTGCAAAGAAAGCACACTTTTGTCACTTCATCACCCATGCATATGCATATTTGAAGAGGCTAGGCCAATAATAATGAGCCTTTCATTAATTTTTTAGCTATAGTTATTAGGGAAAAATGACCTCCTTTAGGTCCATCATGGAATTTCTCCAAGAGTCTAGTCACTTGATCATCATCTATGCATTTGAGTGGTACCCCATTGAGTAATTTTCTAAAGAGAACCCTATAAAGCAACACATAAGGTATGGACTAAAGTCTGAAATATTTTCTATTTATTTTATTGATACCTTGAGGACACTCACCTATTAGCAATAACTTTGCCATGTCCTTATCCTAGCTAGTATGAGGTAGAGGTAAAACTATCTGTAAGTTTTTTTGTGTCATCAAAACCTCTTTCTCTTCATGAAGGTCATCAACCATGTGTTCACATAAGCATGTACCTCTTATTATCTTATTTAATTTTATTTATACATCATATTCCATGAATTTTTTAATCCAACCAACCCTCTTTTTATTTATGTCCTTATTGAGAATGAAGTCTCTCATTCTTGGATGATACACCATAGGCATATTTTGCTATTGGATTTCATAGGCCTAAACGTTTTTAGAATTATCATACCTTTAAGGACTTTATTCTTGATGAAAGTGTACCTTTTTTCATACCCTTTAATCCCTTGGCTAAAAAATGAAATTAGTTATTCAATCCCTTCTCTATTATTTTGCATCAACATAGATGATATGTTATCAATGTCAACAAAGGCATACAAGATGAAATATCTTGAGAATTTAGGATTCATTAGTGTAGGTGATTAAGCAATGGCTTGTTTGATAGCTTAAAATTATGCTTTTCCTTCTCTTATCAATGTGAACACCTGATTCTTCTTCAACATAACATTGATAGGTTTAACCAAGTTTGCAAACTAGCTATGAACCTTATTACATAGTTTATGTTTCTAAGGAAACTTTTAAGTCCCTTATTATGCTTAGGCAAATATAAGGCCAATATTTCACTTATTTTATTAGAATCAATGGGTAGTCCTTGATTTGAGATAATATGCCACAAGAGTTTTCCCTCATGGATAGAAATCACACACTTTTTCGAGTTTAATGAGACCCCATACTCTCTACACCTTTCAAAGGTCATCCTCAATAGGTCCAAGTGTTCACTAGATTGTTTGGAGAATACTATTGTGTCATCTAGGTACACAAGCAACATATGATTGAGAAAAACATAGAAATCCATATCCATGTCTCTTTGAAAAGTAGCTCCATCATTTGAGATGCTAAAATTCATCTTCCTATAAGCATGTGTGCCACACTTTGTGGTGAAGGAAGTCTTGTATTGGTCTTCCTCTCTGACTAGAACTTGGTTAAACTTGAGTAGCCAACCAATAGAGAGAATTGTTATGAAACAAAAACCATTTCAAGGAGTTGCTCCATGGATAAAAAGGGGTAATTTTATTTCAAAGAGATCATATTCAAGTCTCTAAAGTCCACACATAGTTGGATCTCACCATTCTTGTTTCTCACAAACACTATGTTATCTACCCATGAGGAGTGCTTGATAGGAAAAATGATATTATACTTAATAAAGGTTAACTCTTTTCTCATCATCTCTTCAATCTTTGGGTTGATTTACCTTTACTTCTGCCTAACATGCTTGGCATTGGCCTCCAACTCTATGGTGTGTTGGGCTAGCTTGGGGTTAAAACCTCTTAGATAATTGTACTACCAAGAAAATATATCTAATTATTTTATAAAAATATTAATAAATTCATGTTTTTATTCCTCATTTCTCACATTTCCAAGTTTTAGAATATTTTCCTTGAGGATGAGGACTCTCTAATAGTTTTCTTCATCAGTAAACATAACTACCTTGTCCTTCCTCATGTGATATCCTTAATGGAAAAGACCCTTAATGGTGACCATCCCTTTAGGAATTTTATTTTAATTTAGTTTAAAAAAATTGGTCCTCATACTGATGCTAAAGTCTACCTTAGTTTATTAAGCATAATTAAGTCTCTTATTGTAGAAAATAATCAATATGCTTGTCACTATTAAAGACTTTCCAATGATCTTCATTATCTGGTACTAATGGTTTTACTATCACTTTGACATATGGTTGTATTTTAGTCCTCTTAAAATCATTTTGGATGTTAAATTGAGCCCATTCTACTACCAACCTATTAGCATGCTGATTTTTTCTCTTGGCACTACTTGGATATTAAAGGCTTTAAAGTCTTCAAGTAGAATCCATACTTTGTGTTTGTAGGAATTCACTAAGGGGTTCTTGTCTATGTTTTTAACTCTCACCTAATTTTCATCAATTCACTATCTCCATATACCTGTAATTACTTTATCCCCCTCCTACTGGCCCACTAAAGACTATGGATGAGGCCCTTATACTCAACTACATTGAAAGAAAAACTAAATTAGAACCTATATGATGAAAAGTATTTGTCATTAGAGGGAGATATTAACATTAAACCTACCCCTACTACATGATTGATACTTGAGACATCAAAGAACATATTCTATAATACACTAGTATCCTCATGTGGCTTAATGAGGGATGGAATGAACTCACTCTCTTCGTGCAAGAAATAAAATCACATTTTTATTTATTCAACACCTCCCAAAGGTTTAAGTTGTTTATTCTCACTCCATAACTCATCTAATAATACATCAGGTATCCCCTCAAAATGATTGTTTAGTTCTTGACTAGCAAGGTGGTCTTCTTGATCTAGAATAGTAAAATTGATGTTTATGCTACCTGGCCCATAATTCTTAATGTGGAATTGGGTAATGGGTTTAGCCTTTATATACACCTTGGTCCCATACCTTTTTCCAAAATCCATATATGACTAATTTGTTTCTAGATAACCCCTAATTTTGGTTTTGAAGTCTCTAGATAAGCATATAGCAAAGTGAGGAGGCACCACTAAGGCCATTACATCTTGATCCATTAAAACACTATGACAAGCATGGATGGTTAATTTTATACCTCTGATAATACTATTTGGTTTGTTATAAGATCCATCAAGCTAAAACACCCCCTTAATTTGGGGTTCAAACTTCAAACCAAGTTGATCTACTATTGATTTTAGCATTACTGAAGTACTTTTTCCACTGTCTACCATGCAGTTGTGTACCAAGGAGTTTACAATGATTAAATAAATTTATAATTGAGGATGTTTGACTAATTTTTTTAACTACCCTTCATTTTTTTGCTTGTATTAGTTAGAACTACACTCTCTGTACTTGGTGGCTTCTTTGAAACATTGATCTTTGATAAGCCCTCTTGAAGGATATCCACTTGAGCAGTTATAGAGATAATTTCCCACATTGGAAAACTCACATTGGAATTTTTAATTTACTTAATAATTTTTATGTGCAAACCACCAACCTTCAATTATGCTTTGGGAGCCACAACTGTGCTTTAGACTTGTGTGTTTTAGGGTGTAAAGGTGTTTCCTTGGTTCTAATTTTTTTGAGTTATTAGAACTTTTGGGGGAAGTAGTATGTTAATTTGGTTTTTTATAAATGGATAAATAGTATTAGACTCTCTAACTACTTATTGTTTTCCTTTTATGTTCCTTCTCTTAAACCTTGTGTTGGCTACCAAAGGAATGTTTGCTTGGCTAGAACTAATCTGTTGATGGAAATCATAACACTCTTATTTTTCATAATTAACAATCATAACACCCAAATATTTTGGTAATATATTATTCCCTTAGTTTTTTTTAGGCTCTTATGGCTTGGTCATCATATGCACTTCTACATTCTGATTCATGAGAACTTGATTGAACCCATAACTAGCACCCTACTACTACTGATCATTAAAACTCGGATTGCACTCTATGTTTGATACAATGGCTTGATTGAATGACTGATTACAAGGCACATAACCCTTTTTTTATTTTTAAATCTTGTTATAAACATGGACCAAATGTATTGGAATCACTTTTAGCATTAGTATTGTAATTATTTTTCCTAGCATAGTTGGGTTGTCCTTGCCCTTGGAAATTTTCCTTGAAGGGTAGCCTATTAGCTTGGTAAAACTATTGAGGCTGATATGGGGGATGATAAGGTATATTATATTGATTTTGGTACCTTTTTACATTTACCAATTCATTTTCAAATCTTTGAAACATATTCTTGAGTTCTTGATAGTCATAAGACTGACTAGTTAATGCTTTTTCTTGTTTTGGTGTAGGTATGACAAGTGTTGGCAAAGGAGGAATGGTAACAAGGAGAGGAATGATAATATAAGGTGGTTGAATCTAGGGAAATAATGGCATAGGTGGAATATATGTGAGATTTATATCTTGTACTAGGCTATTATCTTCTCTAATTACCACTTCATAAGCATCTGGTAGTGTGTTTTCCCCATCGACTGTATCATCATTACAATGCCACTATTGAGAGATTTTAGATAGTAGATTAAATCATAGTTAGTATTAGGATTGATAGAGATTGTAATCTTTTTCCGTGTCTTTTAAAACCTATTATTGAAATACTGCATAACTTCTTGTGGAAATATCTTTATTGTAGTTAATTATTCTAATAGTGACACGTGGTCACTCTTGTATTCAAACCTCAAAATAAGCATCCCCTAACTTGTCTCATTTTATGATGGAGTTATGAGTAAGGTTATTATATAGATATAAGTACTTACACTTGAAAGAGATGGCCAACAACCTAATATACACATTTTCTTCATTGATGTCATGGTTATTTCAAATGTTGGATATATCTTTGATGTGCTCAAAAGGAGTTGTAGAGTTGTATCCTATGTAGTAGGACACAATATTAATGGCTACCAATAGTATGGGATCATATTGATTCAGTTTAAAAGTACTTTTTCCATAAAAAAATACAAAAATTAATGCTCTAGGGACATCCATGGTAATGAACGGAGCTAATAAATATCTTCTAATAGAGTTAGACTTATAAATTAGTTTAGGAGGAACGTTTCCCAAGTATGGATGGATGTTAACAAACTACTATATTTTTTTTGAGTTAAAAGGTAATTCAACAAACTCAAATATAATGTCTCAAGAAGATGATCTTGTAGTCACCTTTTGCATGAAAGATAGGTACTACTCTACCATAGAATGTTGAGTGTTCTTTAAAATTTATAGATGATGAGAGTGTGGATGCAATAACTGCTACAAATGGATCAAGACTAACATTAATCTAAATAAATATTCTTCAAATGTAGTCCCACCTAGCATGCTAGAAACTACATATAATTGTACCCTTGTGAGAGGGCCCTTCAGGTTCTCTCACTCTTGGATACAAAATAGGATTAACCCCAAGTTGTGGGTATCCTATGATGGGGTTAAACCTATAAATAAGGTTGGTTCCTCTTGGTATCTCACCTTGACTACTAATTTTTCTTGGAAAATGGATAGAAGGGTTGTAAAGGATGACTAAAAACACAAACAAGGTGATGCACCAAAATGAAATACACTCTAAATTATTTAAAATTGACACTAAAGAAGCTCAAAGATAACTCTCACTCACATAACCTCTCAAATTGGTCATTTTTTGTATTAATATTTCTAAAACTAGGCCCACTAGACAAAAGATGTAGCATGGACGAGTATCAAACTCACACTATACCATCATCAATAATATAAAATCACAAGTTCAAACCTTTAAACACCTTCAAATACTTATAAAAAGGCAAGAAAGAAGGACACTAACCAAGGAAAAACACTCCTCTATAAAGTAATCATGCACAAGCTAACTATATAACAAGATATAGTCTAAGAGAGGCAAAATAAGTTGTCTTATTACTTTGAAAGGCTATTTTAAAAAAAATTGATAGGGTTTTGCCTTGTCAAATGAGAGTATATCTTTTACAATGTAGACAAAAGGGATATATAGGAGAAAATGGAAGGGAGAGGATAAGAAAACATTTATAATTCAATAAATTTAACTCAACCACCTTCCATGGAGTCTCAAAAACCTTCAAATTACTTAAACATTGATCCTCACTTAGCAAATTAACCCTCTAAAGTCAAAAATGTCTTCAAGCTTTCCCATTGGCCTAAAAGGGCACTAGAAGACAAAATTTTCTTGAGGAAGATGACATCATGATCCTCTAACATGAGGAAAGAATCAAAACATATATAAGCTTCATTAAATGATCCATATAGATCATAAAATCCCTAAGACTCCTCCATTTGACCTCTATGTCCCATTTCCACTTGGATTTCAAGGCACTTGACAACATGGTTAGTCATTTTGGCATTTGATGCTTGCACTAACCTTAAAGGTTAAATTTAAGTGTTTTATATTTTTTTATCAACTTATATTTTCTCCTCCAACCTACAAAAGACACCATGGAACTTGAAAATCTCTTGGACTCTATTGATGGAGGTCTTCAAGCTCAAGCCACCTTTAACTAGTTGTTCTAGAACCTACTCCCAAGGCCACTTGTCACCATGAGATCCACTTTTGGACATATATAAGGCTTATATTATTCCTTAACATTCCTATGATGGATAAAATTAAGTTTTATTTCACTTTCAAGACCTATAATAATGGAAAAAATCTCCATTAAACCTATAACCATTCATAAATTGTTAAAAAACTTGGGTTTTTAAAATTTCAACTAAAAAAATCACCTTAAAAACCATTTTTAATGGATCATATTTACATATAATGGTTATTAATTTCAATTAATCTTCTTCCATGTATTTATACCATTTCTCTCTTTGGAGACCTACAAAAATGGGCATTTTTGGGCTATTTTAGGCCTCCTATGCACCCAAACATGACAATTTATTATAATAAAATAGGTAAAACATGAACTTTAGAGAGTCCCATACATTATTCAAGTAGTTTCCAAGTGATTATTGGTCATTTTATGTGCATATGAGCTCAAAAACTCAAAACTAGTCAAAACATGGTCTTTGACAGCTTAGACATGCTTACCTTCTTAATGATTATTCATAAAATATAGACCTACATTACATATATTATTTCCATGAATATTTATTCAATATACCCCTTTAAATTTCTTGATAATATTGGATTTCCATGCATGAGGTGTGCAAAGATACATACATAGACAAGTTTGCTTATGGGGTTCTGTATGCATTCTAGACCTACTTATAGTCTTAACCATAGTTCATAAATATCAAAAAATAAAATTAAATAAATCCTTAATTTATTTAAATTAAATATGGTTCCTAAAAAATTACTAAAATCACTTTTTTAAACTTTTTATGTGGTGAAAGATATGAACATCTAAAGAGGGGGTCAAAATGAGTGTCAAGACTACAGTAGTTTAATTTAGCTCTAAAGGAAAAATTAATCTTTATTTTTAATATATTTATTTTAAAACACATTTATGTATCATATAAAAAATCATAAAGTATATTATACTTCAAAAACTTTGAAACAAGCAAAAGTTTCAGATTATGCACACATGCCGTATGTGACCTTTCTCCTTTAGCTAGCCCTCGAGGGCATCCTTGTGTGAAACCATGAGTATTAACTGAATAAATGAGAATATTATGACCTTAAATATCATTTATTATTTATTAAAAAAATTTAATTAATTTCAAAAACCTCTGTCAAACCTTAAACTCTTCAAAAAACCTTCTGAGCTCTAATGGTGACTGTCAACTGACAAGCACATGGATATGATAAAATAGAGGATACTTACACTATTGATGTGGAGTATATAATATTATTTATTATTATAAACACTAATTAAAATAATTTTTACCAAGTTTCATAGTTATATTTTACATATAGAGACCTCAAAACTCATTTTTATTGAAACTAGTTATATGATTGCCTGAATGAATGATTGTTCATGACTACAAGAGGTCTGTAACAAAATACTGAGTGTTTTCAGTATCAACATGACCTTTAGGATGGAATTAATATTTTTATATGGTTATTTATATAATTTTTTTTGACTTTTAGATCTTGAATCTACCTATAGATGCTCCAAATTTACCAATTTTTCCTAGATTATCAATGGTTGCCTGAGTTTTCATGGAGAATGCCTTAGATCTGAGACAAAATAGGGGGTATATCACTTTTTTTCATGGAAAATTGAAGTTATTTATGGATATAATATGTAAAAATTACCTTTTTTACCTATTTTAGATGTTATATCACCTCTTTAACACCTTCAAACCTTTAATTTATCCAAATTAGCCCTCAGGCTAGGATGATGTGTTCTAGTCTTAGACTCCATGAGAAAATTAATTGGCATATTAGTGTTGTGTTTATTGTTATTATATAGTTACTTAGAGTTAATTTATCATATTCATCTAGATATATAACCTTGTAACCTTCATAAGGAGACTATTCCTTCCATACTTAGCTAACTAGGCCTGTTGGCTGTAGGGTCATGATTTCAATATTGAGGACTATCATCTCATAGTGTATGATATCTTAAATACCTATTCATGACTTTTATATAATTCATGAATCTTTATGTAACTCAAATTTACTCCATAAACCAAATTTTAACCTTGTAACTCATAATCCTTACCTTAGAACCAACCTTAACCCCATGCCACTATCTAAGCCAAATCAGGGTGGTTATAGGTCATCATTCCCAGTCTTGCTATAGTTGAAGATTCTATTTTCATCTTGAGTATGATTTTTATAAATTTAAAACCAATTCCATATTGGTTTCACATATACTTTCCTAATTTATTTTTGAGAATCCCTTATGACTTATATTACCTTCTTTTGTTTTCTCAACAAAACACTATTGATGTCCTTAATTTGGTTGTAAAGTAGGGCTTTGGGGTATTAGCTATAGGTAATATTTTTAAATACATCTATCCAAATATTTTAATATTTAAACACTTTTAATTTTACCTTAAATATATCATCATCACTTTCATGGTGACTAAATACTTGCATCATGATCTAATGTCCCTCACACATGGCTCTCAAGGCATTTGAGTTGGTTGTAGGTTGATTTTTAGGTCTCTAACAACATAACAGACCTCTAAATACTATTTGTAAACTTTTTATTTAGTTGAATTTCTCATTTAGTTCCACTTTCTATCAACTTAATAATATCTTTATCTTCATTCTTGATCTCATCCCTTCTTATCATGATAGTATATGGAGATCCTTATGTCTTTTATAGTCCAAACATGGCATGTGAAGTGTATGTGATGTAGAGAAACCTTATCCAAAGTGTCAACCCTGCAAAGTATGCCTACTTGTCTCTACCTTAAGGTTACATTATATCATTTATTTGAGGTTTTCTTGATTTTATGGACAAAAAAAAATGAGTTATCAAACTCTGAGACTCAATTTCACCACCCTCTATTTAGATTCATATGTTTACAAGTTTTCCTAGCTCAAAACATCCTCTAAACCACTTTTCTAGCCTTAGGCCTCTTCAAATTAGGTCTCTATAAAGGATAATTAAACAAAGACCTCTATATCCATAAATAAAATTGTCATTACATGTTTAAACATCTTAAATATATTATAATACCCTAAAAACTTATCAATTACAAAGCTTGGACCTTTTTTGTTGGATACAACTCCTTAAAATAACTTTTTAGATTCAAAACCCTAACTCAGGGTTTCTTGGTTTTGTGCCAACCCAAGAGGGATAATAAAAGGATCCAAAGTTTTTCAATGAATTTTTATGAAATTTTAAAGTTTATTAACTTTTTATTAACCCATACATACCCTCTCCAACCATCAAGCAATCTCCATAACTCCTCTACTAAATAGTTTTATTGATTTTTGTGTTTGACTATGTAATATCAGTAGGTTAGTTGTATGTGTCTTTCCAAAGATTGAATTTGGAGTAAATTATATATTTTAATTAGAATTTAAATATTTTTATTACCTTGGATAGGTATAAAAATACCCATTTATCATATAATACACCTCTAACTTTGAAGTCACTCCTTCCAACCCTATCTTCTAAACAATCCATTCCACAACTCTACCAAGTACTTAGTTTATATCCAAATGATGTGAAGTATACCTTGAGAAAAATTTTATATATTTAAAACCAATTAATTATTATTTTTAAATATTTTTTTTTTGTATTTACCTTGATCACAACCCCTCAATGACTCCTATTCAAATGATCAAACTTCATATTTGCTCTTCATGGTCTCTTAAGACTACCTATGAGAATTACTTGTTTAGACTGTGTGTGTGGGATATTTTAAGGTTTTTGAGGTTATTTATCCTTAATTAATATACCTAAAACATTTTATTAAATTTATAACACTCTTTAAATATATTCTCTATCTTATCAAATCCCTCTACTCTCTTGTCTCTCTACCATAGGGTTTTAATCAGTCTTATCTTGTAAAACCCCAGGTGACTGAGTTTGATGATCTACCTTAATAAAACTAAGATATTAATAATATAATAGGATGTTTTAAAATAATTATCACTCTCCATTTATCTTCCAAATATATATTGATGTCTTTAAACACCTTTCAACTTACATGAATATCATCAAAACTACACAAGCCTATCTTAGCTCTCATTTCTCTCAACATGCCCTCAAGGAAATATATTTTGAAACCTGATTGTCACATGATATAAATATAATATAAATACTTTATAATCATCATTTATTTCTCAAAAACATCTTGATAATTCTAATATATATGTCTTAACTTCAAACTTACCAATAGCCCATCTGGTCTCCTTCATAACTGTTAACAAACTGTATAAGGTCTTTGTAAAAATAGTCACTATATTTACATATGGTATGATATATATAATAATATTAATATATTTTTTTATTCCTAATTATTATTTTTACAAAAATTTAGGTCTTGATTATACCATTAGATATCTCAAAATCACCAATTTCTCCAAAACTTGTAATGGAGCTGACTATGTTTTGACTGTGTATAAACATGACTACATGTAATCATGATAAAGGAATAAATATGGGTCCAATAATGATTTATAGGATTTTATTATTACATATAAAACTTTTATTTAAATTTTATATATCCTCCACTAGTTACTTTTTCAACCTATGCATCTAATCATTACACCATGTCTCTTTAAGAAACCTCACTATGAATGTGTTTGATAGTGTTGTAGGTGGTTTCATGATAATTGGAGGTGAATAATATTAATCACACTCACATGGTACCTTTAATACCTATAAATTCACTTTAAATCATCTGTCATCCTTTTTTCTATTATATTCACTCCTCAAACAATGTTTTTAGGTCTTACACAATCCTAATTTCATATATTAAGCATGTGTACTATATCTTGGTGAGTTGGTAGTACTTATATTGGTATTTAAATTTTTTGGATATGTAAATTTTTCACTTTAATTTCATTTTAAACTTCATAATTATCCTCCTTAATGTAAATTTTTGAGTTCCACCATGAGAGTATGTGACTATGTGAGATGAAGATGATCACCAAGTATGGTTGTAGGTGGACATTTTCATGATTGATCTTGGCTATATATTATTTTGGAAACCATATTAATATGGTTAATAACCTCATTCACATCCTAACTTGGTCTTTTAAATCCTTATATGACATGAAACTATATAATTATATCACTTTGATCTCATTCCCCTATAACTTGGAGATAGGCCTATACTCTTGTATGGTTGTAGGTGGATGTCATGAGTTAAATGACTACATGTTTGTGTCATTATAACTTCAATGATTAATATAAATCATCACACCATAACATGTAACTCTCAAACCTAGATATAACCTCATTGATCTTATAGGAATGAAAATCTTGCTCACAGTCTTGAGCTTTGATATTGGATTAACATACGTCAAGAGCCTCAGAAGGTTTGAAATGACTCTATTGTAGGTGAACATTCTTGTTAAATTTGAAATGTTTGAGTTTTATTCTCATTTATGTTATAACTTTGATACAAATCTCATATCCATCTCCTTTTCATATTTTAATCTTCATACCATCATTCCATCTTCTTGAAAATATACCTTTTCTTTTAATATACTTGGTTGTGTAACAACTCAGGCCCTTGTATAGACTATGTCAAATGGAATAATAGAATAAGGTCAAATATATATGTTATGAACTTAACATTCATTATTTCAATGATTCATATTACTTCCAAAACCTCTCTAAAAGATTAACTTTATTAAAAATCTCCATAGCTTTGCCCACTCCTTGGGCTTATGAATGTGTCCTTAAAAGTCCTGACTATAGGTTACATTCCTCATAAGATATTTACCCTAAAATAGCTTGATGAGGTTTTTAATAAAATCTTGGACTGATTTCTAGTGCCAAATATAATTTAAATGATCTCTCAACTTTAGGATTTCCATAAAGGTTTCAATATTATCTTTATGATGCATTTGATTGATCCCTTTAAGCATTATTTTAGGTGATTGTAACTTGTACAGACTAAGGAGAGATGGGAGATTAGTCATAAAGACAAAAAAAATTATGATATTCTCATTGAGTCCTTTTTACCCTCCATACTTTGCTTAGGGAACATCCATTTTACCACAAGGTTTGTTGAATGGGGTGAAATAGAAGGTCACATTTGCCTTAATTTTCACAAAACTACCTTAGTTTATCTGAATAAGGCAAATGTATAATGTTTATGACTTGATTTAGCAACATTCAAAAAATATTTTATTCTTTGATTTAAATTTTCTCCTTGGGTTAAATCATGATATTTCCTCAAAAAAAATTATTGATCTTTAATTTGGGTTCTCAAAAAAAACCATCTACTTCTTCAATCCTCTACTCTCCATGACTATTGTAGATGTTCATTGATTAAAGGCACTTTTCATCACCTCACCTACCAAGGCTTCAAACACTAGTATTGACTAGAATTATCCATAAGTGATTTCATACCTGATGCTTTGTAAATGCAAAGAGATTGAAAATTAAGTGTTCTTATCATGTCTACATGCTCATTACAATTTCATGATTTGAACCTAAGGGTTTTACCATCCATTTAGGTATAATATGCCTTTTGGATATTTTGACCTTATCTAGTGTCCTTAGCCATCTCAAGACTCAAAAATAGTAAAATGAGTCTTTTTAAATCCTTCAAAAAATTTTCACTATTTCATTCAAACCATTCATCAATCTTTGAAACTTATTTACTATATTTGTACCTTTTCAAAGAGATTAACTCATTCAAAATGTCCCAAGGAAAATAAATACTTTTGAATATTTTATTGGGTTAACTAGGTGTGTAAGGACATAATAATTTATTTTAATACATCTTAATATGAATAAAATTTCTTGAGTTCTCATGGTTCTACTCTAAAATTAACCAAAAAGACCATTCAAAAGGACAACATAAGAAATAGGTTTTATGCCATAAGTACCTTATAAGAATGATTTAATTGATTAAACCAAGTTTAATAGGTCTTATTTGACCTTGAAATAACTCCCATAAAACCATTCTTCCTCATTTAATTCTTAAGTGAAGAAACAGAAGAAAACCTAGACCCTACCTAGATGAATAAACCATCTAAACACCCCTGCACTATTAGAGATTGTTCATCTATAACACATAGTGGAAGTACAATAGGTTCCCTATCAATTATCAAAATATTTTGGACCAACTCCATTTCTCCTAAAAATACCAAGTGAAAACTTGAGGCCCTCCTAGATTTGTCCAAGACTGCACCAAAATGGTTTTACCTTAGCATGAAGAACCATAATATTGTCTATGAAAAAAAACTTGGGTAATCTTTTTAATTATTTAATTGAACTTTTATTCCTTATGGAAACCTATTTAAGTTCTTTAATCTCCATTAATGGTAGAAAACTTGTTTCATGCCTAGTCTACAACTAATAGGTTTTCCTTACCTTTTCTAGTTCTTGAGCTTGGATATTATTTCAAAGGCATAATATAGGATATTATCTATAACATGTTCAACCAAAACCCTCTAAAACATGTTCAACCAAGACTCTAAAATGATAAAAAATTCATCTTATACATCTAAACTCCTCTCCTCCACTCTAAATGACTTGAAATGGCCTTGGAAATGTATAAATAAGGAAAACATGCCATAAGGAGGTGGAATTAATTCAAAACCAATTTGAATTCTTTAAAAAGTCACTTTTTCACTTAAAATTTCTATTTAGAAGCCCCTTAAGTCATATAATACACTTTTGAGGGTCTTTTATGAAAATTGGCCTGATTATATGTCAGTTTTGACAAATTATAATATTTGAAACTTTGTATAAACCTTAGTCCTTCCCCTAAATGCTCAAATTCCTTGGACACCAGCTAGATCCTTCACTTGCATCTCAAGACCCATTTCTAGGCCTTTTCCTTAAAATATCCAAATTCAACTTAAAACTTGCTAAAGTGTTTCAAAATAGTACAAGGAACATGAGGTAGGGTCATGAAGCTTGTCTTCTCTTTCCACCATTAGATTATTCACTACACTATGACTTTGCACATCTCCTCACACCACACCAAGACCTTCTAGGATACTACACTGCATCATTAATTCAGGACTAGAAAGAGACTAATCATGGAGGCAAAAGGTCATTGAATGGTCTAGGGGAGTGGCTTGGTCCATCTAGGAAAAAATTTCATATGTGGGAAAAAAATTTCCAATAAGAACCTAATATTTATTACAATCTAATTAATGTTAGGTTTACCAAATATGTTTTATATTATTTTGGATTTAGTGGTCTAAATGAAACTAATTTAGGTTCTATAATGTATGTATAAATCAATAAAATATGAATCTAACTAGAAAATTATGATTGATTTATTTCACTTTACTATATATAGAAATGAATAAGATGATAGGATACTTAACTTGGTTGAGTTTCATTCTAGTCTAAATAAATATATAGTCATCAAAATTTTTTTGGAATGAGTTTTTGGTCATTGAAATAGGAAATGACTCTCAAAACATCTTGGGATGGATCTAATTATGTTTGCATGCCAATGGTAATCATATTTGTTTAATATCCATTAGATATATACCTATGATAAGTCTCAAACTATTACATCATATATCACTACACTTTCCTATAGATTTATATAGACACTCCATTTTTATCACTTCCATCTCAAAATTGTAAAATGGAATGAAATCCCACAATTACACATAAATTGGTCTAAAATCATTTTTTCATATAATGTACAAGTTTGAATTCACCTTGGGGCATCTCTAGGTGGGATAATTAATTGTAATAAGTCTATTCAATTATCATTTTTATCATTTTCTCTATTCAATTCTCCTATTCTAATCAGTTCACTAATTCTCCTTCATTGATCAATTAATACAATTAATTACCCTCTAAATTATTATTTTAATCTAATTACACAAATTATATTAATTAAATTGATCTTTGATTAATGGAATTAATCTTTATTCTAATTATAATTCTATGCAAATATAATTATAATTTCCTTCTAATTAGTAATACTTTATTTTCCTTATCCTTCTAAAGGGCATCTTTATTTGAAAAATAATCACAAGATCTTATGGAATATTATTTAAAAATCCCACCAATTTAATAAATGAATTAATATAAATAATTAATCTTCACCCTTCATCTTGGAGATAAGATAAAGGACACTTAATGAATCTTTTGAGATATTTTAGGGATCAATCTCAATACTTCATCTTGGAAATAATATGAAGGGTCCACATTGGTTATCCATGTGCTTTCATGAGAATGGTTTTGCACCCTTCATCTTGTAAATAAGATGAAGGGCCCATATTGACTCTCAAACATATTTTTTAAGGAGAATTATCCACCCTCCATCTTTCATTCAAGATGGAGATCTCATATTAATCCCCTTTTTGATATTTTCAAGATCCATCCTCCACTCTTCATCTTGAATAAGATGATGTTATATATCCATGTGCTTTATTGAAAATGGTTATCCACCCTTCATCTTGGAAATAATATGAAGGGCCCATATTAATCCCCATAAATATATTTTCAGGATAATTATCCACCCACCCTCTTGCATGTAATATAAAGGGATAATATTAATCCCCTTTTGATATTTTAAAGATCCATCCTCCACCCTTCATATTGAAGAATATGAAGGGCTCATGTTATTTATCCATGTGTTGATTCATGTTATTTATTAAGGATATATTTATAACCATCCATATTGTAATAAATATTAATGGTCCTCATTGATTCAAAATTGCTATAAATACACCCCTTTCCTTTGTAATTTTCCATGCTCAAGACTCATAGTGAAGTCCTATATATTTATTATGCTAACTTGTGCATCAAAGTTCATGCTTATTATATCAATTTATTAAATTATTAAAGGAGATATGGTCCATTTTTGGATAATAAAATTGTCAAATACTACTTTAAGCTATATCCGAACCACATTCACTTTCATAAAGTGAAGGATCCATGAAAAGGAAGGTAATCAAGTGTTTATTTTATTCAATTTTCTTTACTTTTATTTAGATTTGACTTATTCTGATAGAGTTCATTAGATCAATTTTATATTTTATTTTATTTGTTTGATTGAATTATTTAACATTATGAAAATAACACTTGTGAACAACCCTATGGATACATATGGCACACTCGGTGGGACTACACAACCCACATCCTTCTTTTAAGCTTCTATAAAAATATTTATTTGATAAAAATATTACTATTTTGGATCATTTACATTCATTTTCCCATTGTTTTCCACATTTAAGTATAGATGAATTTGATTCATGAAATTGGTGAAAATGCCACTATTTTTGCTAATTAGTAAAAACACTCTATAATCAATGAATTTTCCTATGTGGTCTATTTTACTTCTCTATTTTGTATTCTAAACAGGTTTTATGATTGGTGAAATCAACTATTAAATTATCAAAATCATCTCATAATTAACGAAATCACTCTCGAGTAACAATACAGGTTATTTTCCTACTAATCAATAAATTTGTCATTATTTTGGTGAAATTGACTTGTATTTCATTGAAATCAACCTGTTAATTGGTGAATATTCTAAGAAATCAATGAAACCACCTCTATTTTATCTATGTATGTTTTTATATTCAGTGAAATCATCTTATAATAGGTGAAATTATCCAAAAATAAGTGAAATTGTTAAGAAATTAATGAAAACACCAAGTAATCAGTGAAAAACACCTTCGTCCCCTATTTTCTTCTCCATTCTATATGTGCAAGATTTTATATTTGTAAAAATCATATCAAAATCAGTGAAATTATCTATAAATCAACAAAATTTTCAAGAAATTAGTGTAATGAATACAAAAAATGATGAAATCATTTTCAGGTTCTTAAAGATAGTGGATTGGCCATACTAAATGGTGAATTCACGTATGTATGCCAAAAACTTGAAAGTTTTAAAAATCATAGAGAATTTACTTCCTTTTATTGATAAATACTAACCAAGAAAAAATACTCACTTTATTTTGTTTTAATTTATAAAAGGGTGTGGTGATTCATTTAAACATATATTAGTTGTTTACATTTTAATTGGTGTTTTTAAAACAAATTAATCTCTCAATTTAGTGTTTTAAAAAGAATTCATATTTCAATTTGGTGTTATAAACACATTTATTTCTATTCATCTTTCTTCAATTCTTTTTTTAACTGTTTGTTTGTGTGTTTATGTGATTCATTCACACTTATTCTCTCCCTTTTGGTATGATGAATTAAAAACATGGAGGTAATCATTTATTTTTGTCTCAATATTTTTGCCTATCATGATATTCACTTTCCTTTAGTGGGATTCCTATGAATAAAAATGTCAATACTTTTTTTTTGGCTACACAATTAGGGTGTGATTTCCTTCTCATGATTCCTTAGGAAATGGTGACTAAGATGTCAATACATAACATTCATACCAACATTGTTATCATATAGGGTATACAAATTAAGGTTACATTAGTTGTATCTTAGCTAAAAGTTCTCTTAGAGCTTGATTTTTTTGGTATCACTTCATTTAAATCTTATGATTAAATTGGTAAAAAAGGGACAAGACTCTTTGATGAAAGGATTTTTAAATATTAACATCTTATTTACATTTGTTTTGTGCCCATGTACTTCAAGGTAAATCAATACCATCTATAAATCCCATTAAAACTTTAGCATAGGACTTTTTAGCCATAAATCATTCATTAGCATAGGGTTGAAAAATTAATTGCACCTAAAGATATATTTTACATACAAACCTTTTGAGACAAGGGTGTTACTAAAGTAGGGTCATCATATTGAGTGTTTGGTTTATTGGTTGTGGTGTAAAAAACTTTTATTAATCTATGTACAACTTCATAAATGGGAATTACTTTTTCCACTTTTTAGGTCAAAATAATTCCCTTCTACATCCAAAATTATACCATTCTTGTCTAAAATCTCACCATTATCTTGTCCTTGTGAATTTGGACCTATTTTAATCATTTTCCTAAGTTTCTAGTTCAAAATCACTTCAATACTAGGATATAATTATAATCTCAATACCATTTTATCATGTCTAAATCAAATCTATTCAAGTCCAAAAATTTTGTTTGTCATTTCCAAATCATTCTTTTCCAATTTTTGTCTAGGTTTATTCCAATTTTAGGTCTAATTACTTGTGTTGGGGTCAAATTATTTGGTTTAAAATAGTGTCCATCATGGGTAATTTAAAAATAATTATCATGGATTATAATTATAATTATGATGATTATTTTACTAAAATTCAAACAAATCCATTCATATATCAACCAAGTTATCCCCATGAACAACAAGATTCTTTGAACTCACATGATATGGAATTTTACTAACCTAGGAATGAAGATGTGCCACTTAATTATGATATAACTTGAGATAAATTTGATAAAGACTTGTTTAAAAATAGAGATGAAACTCTATTATTCTTATTAGAGTTGGGTTCTAAGCTTACCCTTGATTATCCTATAGAGACTTTACATAATGTTGAGAAATCACAACCATAAAACATTGTCAAAATCATAAAGTGGAATAAGGATTTACCCTCCTCTAGCCATGGTCCTACAACTATTTAAATATAAATAGTTGAAAAAAAATATAAAGGGGAAAGATATACTTATATCCCCACCTCAAATTTCACCTAACATTATAACCCAATCGAAATAAGTTGTTCAAGTGTTTGATAATCTTTCCACCTTATTAGTTACTCCAGTTTCTAATCCTCTACTTCTAGAGTTTAATCAACCTACTGAGCATTAGGTTAAAAATTTCTTGGTTGATCTAGTATCTGATCTTGAGACATATACTACTCTTAAGAAAAAAACACATGTATTTTCCTCATAATTAGTTATAGATAATCCATAACAAACATTCATTAATCCTAATCAAGTTCCTGTTAATCCCACTCTTACATTTTTATCTAAAAAAAGCCCCCTCAATAGTTATAAACTTAAACTAATTAAAAATAGTTCCCTATCAAGACAAATAATATACCTTCCAATTAACATCTCCTAAAAGATAATTATTCTAGAGTGAGTTAAGGTATTATAATACCCATCAGATCGTGTTTAGTACAAAACAATGAGTTTTATCGAGATAATATCTTACTTCTAATCAACAAAAAATTCCTACCAAGCATTCCATATGTATCCATAGGATTATTCACAAGTGTTATTTTCACAATTTTATATAATTAAATTGTATAAATTAAATGAAATATAAACTTGAGCCTAGGATCTCGATGAGCATAACGAAAATATAAAAAAATTGAAGCAAATAGAAGAAAATAAACACTTGATTACTTTTCATTTCATGGATCATTCACTTTATCTAAAGTATATGTGGATTGGATGTAGCTTCAATTAGTATTTAATAATGTTATTATATAAAAATGGACCATCTCTCCTTGAATACTTTAAAAAATTAAGTTGATAAGCATGAACTTTGATGCATAAATTAGCATAAGAAATTAACACGACTTTACTATGAGTTTTGAGCATGAAAAATTTCAAAGGGAAGGGGTCTATTTATAATAATTTTAAATAAATGAGGAAATTTCATCTTGATTAAAATATGGATGGTTGAAAATGCATCCTCAACCAGGCATATGGATAGATAACATGAGCCCTTTATATTGTTTACGATGAATGGTTGAGGATGGCTCTTGAAAATATAAAAAGGGGGATTAATATAAGCCCTAAATCTTGCATTAAAGATGGAGGGTAGATAATTCTCTTGAAAATATATTTGTGAGAGTTAATATGTATCAAATTTCATGTTTATTACCTCAATTTATTAAATTATTCAAGGAAAGAAGGTCCACTTTAGGATAATAACATTGTCAAATATTACTCAAAGCTACATCTAATCTACAACCAATTTTATAAAAGCAAATGATTCATGAAAAGTAAGGTAATAAAGTATTTATTTTCTTCCATTTACTTTGGTTTATTTAGCTTTGTGTTATGCTCATCAAGGTATTAGGATAAAGTTTGTATTTCATTTGATTTGTTTGATTGACTTATCTAACATTGTGAAAATAAAACTTGTGAACAATCCTATGAATAAAATATTTATCTTGTGTGATTTTATATTCCCAATATTGTATGTATATTTAGATAAGTTTTCCTTGACCTTAAAACCTTAGCTTTATTTTTTATTCTTTTTTTGGTGTAACAATGGGTTAAAATGATGGGTTGAACTAACCATAACCTCCCCATGATAATTGGTTAACACTACCTAAATTAAAATAATACAAATAGGTCTAAAACCAAATGTATCTATCCCACATAACTTATTGTGTTCTCAAACATGATATACTAGTTTGTAGTGTAATCATGTGTGTTTTTCGACACATGACAACCTATGATTTTGAACTTGAAATAGTATTTAGTATTATCTAGGTGGTTTTTCATTTGAGGATTTAAAAATTTAAATGATTTAGGGTAGTGACTTCAAATGTGTGGATGTATTCCTCAATGTGCAATTACTTTAATAAGTATGTCATAAATAGGTGCAGGATAGGAATGAACTTATGCTTGATATGTTTATATATATGAATCTTTGGGTAATTTACCATGAATACAATATGCAAAAAATATTTATTTAGCTAAAGGAATATTTTTAATTTTTTTAAATAATTAATATATAGTTGATATATGATTCTATTCAAGGTGGATGACTCTAGTAACTAGATCCATCTGATTGTGGCTAAAGTTGTCTAGAAAATAGGAAAAACTGATCTAGGCTTAAGTGACAATTTGGTTATTATTATTAGATAATAGGGTATAAGATATGGAAATAATGTATGTATATGATATAAAATAAATAAGTTTAGACCCATAGGTAAGTTAAAGTATAGGAGATAGTGCAAAAAATATTCAGTTGTGTATATACAAGTCATGTATGATAAGTTTTGGTCAAAAATGACATTTTTGACCAATTAATACTAAATTTATTTGTCTATTGGTCACTGATTCTCCTTTAAGTAAATATTTATCTATAAAAAAACACAGATACCTCCCCCATCATGATATTCACCCTCATGGTTTTCATTATGCATTTTTTCATGTGGATTAATAATTATCATACATATATGTGTATTGATAACCACATTTAAGTCTATATTATATATATTACTTTAGAGTAAAAATGTATAAAAAATAATAATTTAAATCATATAAAAAGGTTATACATATATCATAATGTATCAAAACCATCTAGTATATAATCTCAAATGTTTGGTTACTGAGAGGTTGATCTAAACATGCCACATAAAATGTGTCATATATAGTTCTCTTACTAAATCCTTAATCCCACATGACCCCAAAAAAAATTTAACACACACACACAATTGGATAAAAATTATTTTAAATGTCTTTAATTTTACAAAAAAAATCCATTAGTAACGCTAGTCCTACATATATGTATATTTATCTCTCTCATGTTAAACTCTAAATATTTCTCTCCAATATTAAAAACTACTCTTTCAATGTTATATTTATAAGATCTATTTCAAGTGGTGTGTTCATGATCTTCTACCCCATTTAGGTAAAATTAATCACCATTTGATATATTCATTGTTTGATTGATGTAGCCTATATCTTTAGCACACATAATTCAATCTCTTATAATTTGGAATAAATTAAATTTTGTTTGGGGATGTCTCTAGTGAATCTCCCACATCCTTTCAATAGACTAGGATAGTGCCTAATGGTAAAAATCCTAGATTCTAAGTGGGATAATCTAAATTATATTTGAGATGAATTTATTATGATAGTACTTATTTTGAATCTAGTACGTTCATACCTTCCCTCAATGACAACCCTTGCTAGATATACTATAGATAGGTATCTTCAAGCCCATGTATATCCATTGATGAAATCAATAATCCATTAAAACATTTGTATTTTATATCTTGGAGAAAATATACTTCATATGTGTGTGTGTGTGTGTGTGTGTGTGTGTGTGTGTGTGGGTGTGTGTTACTCTAAATCTATGGTGAAATTAGTGTACCTTGATTATCCTATCCATATCATATGTTGGCCCAAGTTATACCAACTAGTAGTGTATGATATGGATCTTGTAAAAATATATGCATGGGTATAGTTGGGGGTGTCCTATCATAAGATGATGAACAATAATATATGCATGGGTTCATGAATAATTCACTTTTTCAAAATTGGATGCAGATTGGATGTAGCTTTGAGTAATATTTGGCAATGTTATTATCTAAAAATGAACCATCTCTCCTTGAATACTTTAATAAATTGAGTTGAAAAACATGAACTTTAATGCATAATGACTATCACAAATATATTTTGAGGAGAATTACCTACCATCCATATTTCAAGAAGGATTGAGGGATCATATTAATCCCCCTTTTGATATTTTCAAGAGCTAGCATCCACCCTTCATATTGAATAATATCAAGGGATCATGTTATTTTCCATGTGTTGATCCATGTGCTTGGTTGAGGATGCATTTTTAACCATACATATTGAAATAAATATTAATTTTCCTCATTTATTTAAAATTACTATAAATAGACCACTTCCCTTGGAAATTTTCCATGCTCAAAACTCATAGTGAAGTCCTGTTAATTTCTTATGCTAACTTGTGCATCAAAGTTCAAGCTTATCAGCTTAAATTTTTAAAATATTCAAGGAGAGATGGTCCATTTAAGATAATAACATTGTCAAATATTACTAAAATATACATCTAATCTACATCCACTTTTGAAAAACTAAATTATTGATGAAAAGGAAGGTAATAAAGTGTTTATTTTCTTCCATTTTATTTGCTTTTTTTGGATTTGTGTTATGCTCATCAAGGTTGTAAGCTCAAATTTGTATTTCATTTTCTTTGTTTGATTGAATTATCTAACATTGTGAAAATAATAATTGTTAACAATCCTATGGATATAATATGTATCTTGTGTGATTTTATGTTCCCAATATTATATGTATATTTAGATAAGTTTTCCTTGACCTTGAAACCCTAGCTCTATTTTTTACTCTTTTTCATGTAACAATGGGTTAAAATGATGGGTTGAACTAACCATAACCTCCCCTTGATAAGTGGTTAAACACTACCTACATTAAAATAATATAAATAGGGCTAAAACCAAATGTATCTCTCCTGCCTAACTTAATGTGTGATCAATCATGATATACTAGTTTGTAGTGTAATCATCTATGTTTTTTGACATATAATAACCTATGATTTTGACCTTGAAATAGTATTCAATGTTATATTGGTGGTTTTTAATTTTAGTATATAAAAATTTAAATGATTTAGGGTAGTGCCTTAAAATGTGTGGATGTATTCCTCAATGTGAAATTACTTCAATAAGTAGGTCCTAGATAGGTGCGAGATAGGAATGGGCTTAGGCTTGATATGTTTATATAGATGAATCTTTGCATAATATAAATTGAATAAAATATACAAAAAAAATATTTATTTACCCAAAGGAATATTTTTGATTTGTGTAAATAATTATTATATAGTTTATATATGAGTCTAGTCAAGGTGGATGACTCTAGTAACTAGATCCATCTGATAGTGGTTGAAGTTGTCTAAAAAATAGGAAAAACTAATCTAGGATCAAGTGAAAATTTGGTTATTATTATTAGATAATAGGGTAGAGGTTAGGTAAATCATGTATGTATATGACATAAAATTAGTAAGTTTATACCCATAGGTAAGTTAATGTCTAGGAGAGAGTGGAAAAAAGGTTTAGTTGTGTACATACAAGTCATGAATGATACATTTTGGTAAAAAATGACATTGTTGAGAGATTAATACTAAATTTATTTGTCTATAGGTCACTACTTCTCTCTTAAGTAAATTTGCATCTATAAAAAAAATACCTCCCCCATCATGATATTCACCCTCACCATTGTCATTTTGCATTTTTTCACGTGGATTAATTATTAGAATACATACATGTGTATTTATAACTAAATTGAAATCTATATTATATCTATTCCTTTGGAGTAAAAATGTATAAAAATAATAATTTAAATCATATAAAAATGCTATACATATATCTTAATGTATCAAAGCCATTTAGTAAATAATCTCAAATGTTTGGCTACTGAGAGGTTGATCTAAACATGCCACATGGAATGTGTCATATATACTTTTCTTATTAAATCCTTAATCCCACATGACCCAAAATAAATTTTTAACACACACACAATGGGATAAAAATAATTTTAAAATATGTGTTTCATTTTACAAAAAAAATCCATTAGTAACCTTAGTCCTACATATATGTAGATTTATCTCTCTCATGTTAAACTCTAAATATTTCTCTCCAATATTCAAAATTGCTCTTTCAATGTTATATTTATAAGATCTATTTAAAGTGGTATTTTCATGATCTCCTAACCCATTTAGGTAAAATTAATCACCATTTGAGCTATGCATATTTTGATTGATGTAGCCTATATCTTTAGCACACATAATTCAATCACTTATAATTTGTAATGAATTAAATTTTATGTGGGGATATATTTAGTGAGTCTCCCACATCATTTCAATCAACTAGGATAGTGCCTAATGGTACAAATCCTAGATTCTAAGTGGAATAATCTCAATTATATTAGTAATTAATTTCTTATACTAGTACTTATTTTGAATCTAGTAGGTTCATTCCTTCCCTATATGACAACCCTTGCTAGATATACTATAGATAGGTATCTTCAATCCCATGTATATATATTGATGCAATCAACAATCCATTAAAAATTTGTCTTATATATCTTGGATAAAATACACTTCATATATATGTTACTCTAAATCATGGTGAAATTAGTGTACCTTGATTATCCTATCCATATTATATGTTAGCCCAAGTCATACAAACTAGTAGTGTATGATATGGATCTTGTATAAATATATACATGGGTTTAGTTGGGGACATCCTATCATAAGATTATGTAGGATCATCTAGGTGAGGAAGTTATCTTGTATCATTTTGAAGTCTAAGCATTTTTTTATAAGGACTCAAGTGTGCTAATGAAAAACAACAACATGAAATTTTTGGGTTGAATACACATGTGTATGTTAAAAGGAACTTACGTAGATATTATCTTGACATAAACACACTAGCACATAAGGATAGACAAAGGAGTCATACATAAGAATAAAGGTGCACATGCACAAAAGAGACTTAGACACAAGTGCATATGAAGGACCAAAATCTTCTAAAAGACAAAATTGTTTGATAAAAAATCCACATCACCATAACCTCCAAATTTTTAATTTCACCCATAATTATGATAAACACATCAGTAGGGATCTTATCAAGATAATCATATTTGAATCCTTAACTAATAATTTATTTAATTTTGGTGGATGATTTATTGGTGAGAAGATGTTATTTAAGAATCTTCCAATGTATTTATAAATATTGGACTAGGTGGATTATTTGAGTAATTTTTATGTATCATTAGGATACTCTACTAAAATTAACAACCAACCAAAGGGGAAGAATAAAGAGAGCATGATTTTTTTACACGAGTTTTAAGTTGAGGAAATGTAAGTTTAGGTTGTTGAGAAGAATTCCATTATAATAAAATTGAATCATTAACTCTTACTCTTACTAGATTTATGTATTTTATTTTAAAATAATAAAAGAGACACATTAGTATCCTTTATATTGTGTCTTAATTTGAGTCATAAGATATCTGTATTCACTCCATTTCATTGGGAACATGAATCATGATTACATAATCTGATATCAGAGTGGGTTTAAAACCATGTTGAGATTGGATAAGGTTTAATACATAGGTTTTCAATTAGGAAAATTTCTATAGTAGTGCACAATTTAAAAGAGAATATTTCACCAAAAAGAGCTAATGGTATTGGATCCTTAGTTTTTGGAATATAAGGTAGACTAAATGAAGTCATTAGCATATTATGAAACATTAAGATTCATTTAGATTTCATCAAGGAGGAATGATGGGAAGGGTTGATTTCTAAAAAATATGAGAGTGACCAGAAGAGCTAAAGGTGATATAGATGAAGGTGGAAAGGAAGGTTAGGAGAAAAATGAAGCTAGTAAAATAATATATTGAGAGATATATCACACATTGGAAAGGGTGAAAAAATAGATTTACCATGTTTATTGGGAAATATGAATCTAAAATAACTAATCAATTAGATCAATTCCATGAAATAATACTTTGATTATGAGTATAATTATTACCTTTAATGCTTAAAAATCACATATAAGAATATTAAGGGACATGAATTTTTATGGTGTAAAGAAATATAGAGTGTGATAAAATTAGAAGAGGAAAGGTGAAGATAACAATCTAGAATAGGATGGTTGTTAAACTATGTTAAACTAAAGGCAAAGTTCTTGGTAAGAGACTATAAGATGGAACTATTTATAAAACTATAAATCTTAATATAGAAGGATATTTTCACAAGGAATACATTTAGGATTTATATAAGATACATATTCAATCTAGACACCATGAAGTAGTCAATAAGAGATTTGTATAGTATCTTAGTGAATTGAACCTTGTGATCAAATAGGAGTTATTTATCTTCATATTCAAACCATTAAGGAATATCATACATTGGTGCATAAAGTGGAGGATAATTTTTAATTTAATATAATTAATATAAATCATGGTATATGATAATGAGGTACCATAAGAAACTAGTCAATGAAAGGTGCATAAGTGGCCTTGACAAGTGATATGCCTACTCAATAACAAATTGGGATGTAAAGGTTTTAGTAGGAAGGAGAGTGTGGGTGAGGTGGATTTTATTATTATATATAAATAGGTATATTTATTTTAGGGTATGAGTATTCTCAATAATATGCTTTTGATGTGGACAACCAGGGCATCAATCCTTAAAATGGTAGAAAGTGAGAGTAAAAGATGTATAGATGCAAACATAAATATAAAAAATAGAGATGAGGAGTTAGTAGGATCAGTTGATAACTTATAGGATCTTGATAATGGAAATATTTGATGTTTAAGAGGGTATTTTTGAATCCACTAGAGGAAAATAAGTAACCACCATAGAGAAAGAGTCTTTTCTAGACTATATGCAATTTGGTTGGAAAGTGTTGAAAGTTGATATTATACATCATAAATATATATAATTTAGATAATACATATATGGTGAAGAATTTAGGATTGAATAATTTGGTGCATATAAATCCCTACAAAGTTTCATGGTTTTAGAAGAGGCAAAAAATACTAGTTAGTGAACAATGTTTGATGAAGTTCCAAATAAGCACAAATCATGATGAGGTGTGGTGTGACATGATGCCAATGGATTTGTGTCATGTGATTTTTTGGAAAATTTGGTAGTTTAACTGAAATGAATTAAATTATGGGTACACAAACACTTATCAATTGGAAAAGTATGTCATAAAATATACCTTATTCCCATTAATAGATGAAGAGGAAATATAACATAGTAGTGTGTTCATAAGAGTCATGATGGTTTTAGGAAAATAGTTACTGAGGGAAGATTGAGAAGAGGAATTATATGGAATAATACCTAATGTATTTCAAAAATATGGCACAAAGACCTAAGAGTATTCAAAAATTTGTTATAAGAGTTTCTAACATCATCTCAAACAACTTAGAAAAATTGTTTCCATCAATGAGAAGTATTAGCCACCACCTAGTTCTAGGAGTGAACCTACCAAAAAATCACAAACGTAAGATGAACCCTATGGTGAATGATGAATTGGAAAGGCAAGTGAATGAGTTTTTAAATGAGGGGATGATAAGAGAAAGTTTGATCTCATGCATAATACCTATGATGTTGGCACTAAAGAGGGATGGGGAATGGCATATATGTATAGATTCATGTGCCAAAAAAATATTAATGTAAATTACATATTTCCATTATCATGCACATGTGATATGATGGATTACTTGATTCATGTGAATTATTTTATAAAATTTAACTTCAAAAGTATATATCAGCATATTAGTATTTGTGAGGGAGGTGAAAAGAAATGAAATTTAAGATAAAGGAAGGATTATACGAGTGGATAGTCATGCCATTTAGATTGACTAACACACCTATCAATTTCATGAGGTTTATGAATGAGTTATTAAACTTTTCCCTAGGAAAGTACATCATCATATACTTGGATGACATTATCATGTTTATAAATACAAATGATGAACATTTGGCACACTTGAGAGATGTTTTGAGTTGATTATGTGAGGAGAAACTGGTGAGTAACGTGAATAAGTGTAGCCTTATGAAGTAAGAATTGGTCTATTTAGTTTTTTCATCTTAAAATAAGTATTAAGAATGGATCTCAAGAAGGTGTACATGGTAATAGAGTTGACATCAACCAAAATCACTTTTGAGGTGCCAAAATTTCATGGTTTACCAAGATTCTAAGGGAAGTTCATAATAAACATTAATTAGATATGCACAATAATCGCAAATATATGTGGGGACTAAAAACATTCATTTGGAATTAATAACTAGAATGTAACTTTCAATGGATAAATAAGAGATTATTATAATAATTAATATTATCATTTCTATACTTCAACAAGCTATTCCAAGTCATTTACAATGAAATTGGTGTAGCTATAGTTGTAGTACTAATCCAAGAATGGAGACCCACAACACATTTTATTGAAAATTTGAATGATGTGAAGTGCAAATATTTAATCTATGACTAGAGTTACATGCCATATTTAAATTTCTAAAGAAGTGGAGGCATTACCTATTACTAGAATAATTTTTAAAAAACACACACACAGATATATATATATATATATATATATATATATATATATATATATATATATATATATATATATATATATATATATATATATATATATCACTAGGTGTGATTATTCATTAAAATTTAAGGAAATTTGAACCAAAGTCATATGAAGTGGGTGGAATATCTATAGATTTATACTTTCATGTTAAATCATATAAGTGGAAGATTGAATAAGGTCACTAACAGATTGAGTATAAGAGTAATTATGATGAAGGAGATGAGGATCAAAGTATTTAATTTTTATTAAATGAATATTTGTATGTAGAGGATAAATATTTTTATGATGCATGGAAAGCCTATGTAAACATGACTAGAATAAATTAGACACCATGGATAGATTATGTAATACAAGATGGAATGATTCTCAAAGGTGTATGTTATGTGTACCCCAAAGATAAATTAAAATAATTTTTAATATACATACATATATATATAGACACACACACACACACACACACACACACACACACACACACACACACACACACACACACACACACACACACACACACACACACACACACACACACACACACACACACACACACACACACACACACACACACACACACACACACACACACACACACACACACACACACATGTATGTATATATATGTATGTATGTATGTAGAGGATAAATATTTTTATGATGTATGGAAAGCCTACGTAAACATGACCAGAATAAATTAGACACCATGGATAGATTATGTAATACAAGATGGAATGATTTTCAAAGGTGTATGTTATGTGTACCCCAAAGATAAATTAAAATAATTTTTAATATACATACATACATACATATATATATATATATATATATATATATATATATATATATATATATATATATATATATATAGACACACACACACAAACACACACACACACACACACACACACACACACACACACACACACACACACACACACACACACACACACACACACACACACACACACACACACACACACACACACACACACACACACACACACACACACACACACACACACACACACATACACATATATATATATATATCACTAAGAGTGATAATTCATTAAAATTTAAGGAAAG
The DNA here is from genome assembly GCA_037957365.1 of Torreya grandis. Lineage (NCBI taxonomy): Eukaryota > Viridiplantae > Streptophyta > Pinopsida > Cupressales > Taxaceae > Torreya > Torreya grandis. Next base: position 1,187,610 of record JARHVA010004610.1, read on the forward strand.
TTGAACCAAAGTCATATGAAGTGGGTGGAATATCTATAAAGTTATACTTTCATGTTATATCATATAAGTGGAAGATTGAATAAGGTCACTGACAAACTGAGTATAAGAGTAATGATGATGAAGGAGATGAGGATCAAATTATTGAGTTTTTATTAAATTAATATTTGTATGTAGAGGAGAAATATTTTTGAGATGCATGGAAAGCCTACATAAACATGAACAAAATAAATTACACACCATGGATAGATTATGTAATACAAGATGGAATGATTTTCAAAGGTGTATGTTATGTGTACCCCAAAGAATAAATGTGTGAAAATTTTATCAAGGAAAAACATAGTGGAGGATTAATTAGGAACTTTTGAGGAGACAATATGTTGGTGTTATTGTTTTAAAGTTATTAATTACTAGCCATATATGTAAATATTTAATATTTTCTAGTTAGTGAAAGGAAGAAAAAAATACAGGTTTATACCAATTGTTAATTATGATAGAGTTACCATATAAAGACATCAACATGGATTTTGTATTTGGATTTCCCATGAAATAGAAGGGTAATGATTCAATTTTTGTTATCGTAAATCATTTTTACTAAATGGCAAATTTCATTTATTGCAAGAAGTCTAGTGCCATGACTAATGTCACTAATGTTTTCTTCATATAGGTGGTAAGGTTACATAAAATTATACATGTAATCACCTATATAAGTATTGTTTGAGTGATAAGAGTGATAATTGAGACTACATATCCCTAGTATAGCCCTAGACCTATCCGAGAGCTGATTATCACATTTATACATCCTTATTATAGGCCACAAGCATCCTAATCATCTAAAAAACTATATTAGACCCTCATTTCTTGATCTTAGCCCTTCATGCCAATTGATCTACTAGATCGGTAGTAGCATAATTATAAGGACACTATAGCCATGTGGTGTTAGTGTCCCCAAAATGGCACCTATGTCCTTTACCCTAACTATCTTGAACAAATATATTTTAAAAAGTCAAAGACTCATAAGATCAGCCTAGGCATCTTTTATTCTTTACACAAGAAATAGAACACTATAAATACATAAACTTTATCCCTTTATCCACTAGATGCAAATCATATTTAAAATACATATTCAAACATGAAACAAGCTGAGCAAAATCAAGGTTATTAATCCCTATTCTACCCTACTTCTACATACTACCATTTATAATATCCCTAAGCTTAGATTTTTTATGTTTACAATTTCAAACACACTCAAGGAAGTCAAGGATACTATAATATTAGCATCAATTTAAATTTCACTATCACTTAGGTGGGGAGAAATACATTAGGCTTGATCGTTCCTCAAATTATTGATATGGAGGAAAATATCTTCATGGTGGGGTGTTGATGATGTCTAACCTATCATACTAACAAACACACTTTTAAGCTCATATAACCTAATTATATGGATGATAGTGGTTTTCATCATAAGTCAATAATTACATTCATAATATAGAGTTCTAAAGTGTGTACAAGAATAAACCCTATAAATCTAGACACAAGTGCACCTAAAAGTTTAGGATAGTCCTACATAGAGGGACCTAACACCAATATTAGGACACTAGAGCCACATTTTGATACTATCCAAGAGGGTTCCTTATATAGGGATCTAATGGACTACACTTATACTTGCTTCCATCTTAGTTTTTAGCACTCAGATCATTTGTACCAAGTGTTTTTAGATAAATATTTATTTTCACTATTTATTACTATTTTTATAAAGGTAAAAGTTAATCAATTCTTTAAAAAATTAATGGCAATATTTTATTCATATTATTTCTTTGATATATTCTAATTATCCCTTTAATCAAACATATGATTTGCATAATCTAAATCCTAAAAGTTTAAAACATTTGGTGAACCCAACTTACTTTGAACATTGCTCAAACCCTAATCTTAGATGATCATATGGTTTATATCCTTATTTTTCTTATTTTCATTATAAAATTTATTTTTTTTAGATTTCATATTTTATTTTTTAGCATATCTATTCTAATTTGTTTACTATATTCTATCTCAAAAATCTCTCTCTTCCATTAAGAATAAGTGTTAGGCTAGGTGGTAATCCTATAAAGCATATTGAAATTCCTACTATTCAAGATTATAGCATGGATAAGGGACTATTGTAACTCTTATTTTTTATCCTTCATGCCTTAATTATATGGATTTCAATGATAATGGATCTAAATATGAAAAATATAATTAAGAACAAGATGATACACAAACTATAAATTAGGACACTCTCCCTTCACTTAATAATGATAACATAATTGTAAATAAAATGAGGTCATATAGATATTTTGAGATATAATTCAATAACAACCCCTTGATCATGCACAAATATTACAATCCATAATGAAAATTGAGAAAAAATTAAAAAATGGTCAATCTTTAACTCCCCTAGCTAATAACATTGTTACACTTACAATGGTGCCAACTCAGTTAGCACAACCAAAAATAGTAATTAAATAGCCTTTAGTGATAGAAACATATCTTATGGCTAGTTCCTCCATGCCAGATGTACAATCCCTTATACATGAGATTCATACTCTATAGACTAAGGTGTTACATCTTGAGAAGGGAGATACTAGGCCATCACATGCCTTGGATTTTAATATTCTCTTACATACACCTTTGACACCCCATATAGAATCAATTATATTTATATCTAGATTTGTGGCACCTAAGCTTACATTCTATGATGGTAAGGGTGACCTAGAACACCATCTTTGAGATTTCTCGCAACTTGTTTAGACTATGAGTCCAATGATTGGCTTCTCACAAAGTTTTTTCCATGTAGTTTAAAGGATTACGCATTATAGTCATTTTATTGCTTACCTAATCAATCTATCACAACATTAAATCCTTTGGCTTACATGTTCTTATCAAACTTATCCATCAATATTAGTGATAAAATATCATATTCTCACATTACATCGTTAAAACAAAGTCAAATGAACCTATCTCAGAATACATCTTATGATACAAGACTATATTAGATAAATTAAATATCCCCATGTTAGACAAAGAGATTTAGGACATGTTAAAATAGAGTCTTTTACCAACTTTACATGAAACTATCTTTTTAAAGAAGTTTCCAACATTCAAAGATTTGTTCCACATTGTAAAGGAAATAGAGGTTAAGTTTCTATCAATGGGGAAAATCAAATATAGCAATGGATTAGAATTAACTACTAAGAGTTTAAATAATTATCCATATAAGGTAAGGATGATTGAAAACAAGAGTGATCAAAAGGCCATAGTTAACACAACTTTAGAGCCATATCCTCACCTAGTTTTATTAGCTCCTCCATGCAAAGTCTTCACCAACCTTCCAAAATCACTAGCATAGGTTTTATAATAGATTTTGGAATATAATGTCATATCTCTCCCTCTATCAAAGATTTTGATACAACAAGGCATCTTCCAAATAACTATGATTCTAATGCATTCTGTAAGTATTGAGGGGTACCAATCCATACAACAAATAGATGCATAAGCTAAAAACATAAGATACAAGTTTGATCAAGGATAACATTATTGATATGGTAAAACACATAAAAGGACCAAAAAACTAACAAATATAAGCTAAGGAATTAAATATAGTTTCATATCCATTTCCAAATCACATAATAAATGAGGAAAGGAGTAATTCAGGTGTTTATTACATATATCAAGCACATCCACACCATATTCATATCATACTATTATAGAGGAGGCACACCCATTAAATGATATAATTAGTATGTACCATGTTATAGTTCCATTTAGACCATTAATAACCTTATAATACTAGGATGTTATTGATGATGATACATATTTAGATGAATTATTTGTAGGATCCTAAATTGATCATCATCCTATCTAGAGTGTTATGGTTGATAATGTGTCAATCATTAACATGTGCACTATGACACTTTAATATAATTATGGGTGTTCATATTAGGATGTATTCCCCATAAAAATAGTTATTAGTGGATGTAGTGGTCATGTTCATAACTCTATCAAGGAGATTGTGCTTCCATTATAGGTTGGACCAACACATATAACCACTTGGTTCTTACTAGTACCTGGTGCAAGCATGTTTGATAAGTTATAGGGCAGGCCTTATATATAGTATCTACAAGCCATCCCACCTAAATTCCATAGATTATTTAAATGCATACATGAAAATTAGGTGGTCAAAGTTGAGGGTCTTCCATATGAGTATCTTATTCCTATTCCACAAATAGTTACATAATAGTTACCAACATAGTTACTTGTTATAATTACAAGATATATCAAAGTTATCAGTTACAACTTAAAGAATTTTTCATATTGATACACCATAGAGTTTAGTAGATCCACCAATGTAGGAGAGGTTTACTCATACAATATTAAAATATATGCATACTCTCCCATGGAGACCATTATTAGAGAGACCCCTATATTAGAGATAAGTAATAGATTATAGAGGGCCTTAATCCAATAAATTTTTATTGAGATCAATATTATTGGGTTCTTGGGGTTCTCAACATAGGACATCTATGTCACCTATAGCTACTTCTACTAGATGGGTTCCTAAGACCCTTATAATTCACAACATACCATGGTCAATGACATAGATTCCTAACACCACTAAACATGTAGATACATATATAGATATAGACCACTCAGTAAAATATATTATGGGATCATAGTTTCCATTTCATATAGCACACATGATCATAGTTTCCTTCTTTGACATAGATCATAGTGATAGTGAGTTTCCCATGAGATTCATCGGTTAGTATGGTTCTTCCCTTCTTTTACATACTTTCCCTATCTTTTGATCCTTATACATAGTTAATTTTTAATGTTTCTTGTACATATATTATATTGATAAAATACAAAAACAATCTAATGTATCAAAAAAATCAAATAATTACTCAGAAAACACAAAATTTGTATATTGTATGTATTGTTATGTTTACATTTCTTATATTTGTTAGACACTATATATACTATATATATTAGTATAGTCAGTTTTATCATATTGCATGCTTCACTTATTCTTTTTGAGTTTTTGCATATTGCTTACAAGACTCAAGTGCACTACATTGATCAAAAATTACTATTATCTACCCACTGGGGCATATACATTGATTTAAGGTTATTCACTTGACACATTGTCCCACTTAGGGGCATATTATACACAATATCAATCACCAAGTTATATCCTTATATACTCTACATTCCAATTTTAGCATTGTTATATCTTGATATTGATCATTGCTACTCATACTCTAATTTTTTTCTAGTTATTACTACTAGACTCAACATATGTACATCCTAGCTATTACATAAATTTGTATGACATATTCATGCATGCTTTCATTTTTAGCTTACCTAGTTTACACTTGACTGTATCTCTTTTTTTTAATCTATTTGAGGGCATTTGAATATGCCATTTCTCTTTGGGTTTATGCCACTTATATTCACATTATGTATGCTTTAGACATGTTTCCTTGTCCTTGTGTGTACCTTTCCTTATTGTGTATGAGGACATTTGAACATGTCCTTATATGTGAATATAATCCAACTTTTTATTTATGTATGTGTACATTTGAACATGTCCATGTATGTCTTATTTTTTAAAAATTAGTGACATGTGCCCATGTCCCTTATATTGTGACCCCTTGACCTACTTTATGTGCCTCATGTGTTTTGTATGTTTTCTTATATGCATCACAGCCATGACACTTGTATTTAATTGTTACACACACCAATTTTTTATGTGATGAGGGACCTCAAGAATATACCCTTCTTACATGGGTGTCATGATGGACATGTCCCATCCCCCTAGTTAGATACTTAGTTCTACTTAGATTTGATGTTACATACATTGCTTACATCTATCTCGACACCTTTGTGCAATGTTAGACGTGGCATATACCTTACTTTACATACATATTCTTAGATCATATTACATTTTGATGTTATGTATGTATATTATAAATAAAATTAGTGCTCTCTCTCTCTCTCTACTTTGATATCTACTCTCCTTCTCACTGTGTATTCAAATGGCTCTAACCCAAATGGCTTTGACTTGCACAAAATCAACCATGGCTCTACTACCAAGCTCTATCTATCATTACCTCCTTCTATTCCCAATTACCAAAGACTTGATCTAAGCACAGGGAGGTCAAACCCTGTTTGTAATGTCCAACCTAGCTAGGAGGGTTTTGAATAATCTCTCTAGATGCCAGTTGTTAAAGGAGGATTAAATTGTAATGCTACCATAGATACAACAGAGGCAAATTTCTAACCTAGCACTGGTGAAAATATCCTACCTAATGATATCTTCAAAGGTGTTTTGCCTATAGTGTCAATTTTTTTTGGAAAAGTCCCCCTTATACTACTAAGTCTTTTCCACCTTCAGCCCCAATCCACTAGCATGGCTTTGCTTTGATTGTGGGTGGAAAAATCTTGGCAAGTTTAGCTTTGAATCTTTCTAGTCATACCTAGTCCAACTAGGAATTCATGGAAATGGAGGTTAAGGTTAGATTAGAATGCACACCCACCTCCTTCAATGACATTATCACTCATCCAATTTTTATATTAGTTCTTAAACCCCTAATCCTAGATTTGAAAGTCCTAGTGGTAAACTTTGGTGTAGAATAAACCAAGGAGGTTTTAAAATTTGAATAATATTTTTCCAATAGGGGTTTAATATGTAAATTTTTGGATCACTAGCCAAAGCTTCAAGAGATTAACAATTGGATTTCATAGCAATGGAAACCCATTCTCTCAAGTAAACTTGATATTTACCCCTATGCCAAACACTATTTTATTATTATTTTCCACAACATCGAGGATAAGGAAGAGATTAGATGTCATGACTGGAGCTTGAATCATCATCCCTTGCAAGTGAAATATTGGTCTCTAAATTTTAATCCCCTCAATTAAGCCATGCATATTAAAACCATTTGGATTCATCTACCAAATCTTCTACTTCAATTTTGGACTAAATCTAGCCTAAATGATATTGTTAATTCTTTAGGTGATTTTTTGCTTATGCATCTAGACATCGACTAGTTTTCCCTCACTAATTTTGCTAAGATTTTATTAAATGTTGATACTTTCAAGAATCTTCCCAAAAAATCATCTTGAAGGTTGGATATCACACCTAGTTTGAATCCATTGACTATGAAGGCCTACTGTTTCATTGCCATGGTTGTTTCAACACTGGACACTTGACCAAGAACTGTAACCTCCTTAGGGAAAATAAATAATCTTCCTAGTGGAAGTACTTCATCCAAAAAAAAATCTTGGTGTTAGTTATAGATGAATAATGGGCCTTTGACAATGAATATTTTATCTCTCCCTTTGAAGTTCTAGCTCCTCTTCTCCAATCAAGAACTTCAAGAAAGTGATACATTTTGAAGATGAAATGCTAGTGGAAATTATCCCTCCAATGAAGGTTGGGCCAATCCCAATTTCCCCCTCAAAGGAAAACCTAGTATCAGACTCTCCCAAGGTAGATCCTTTTCCAAGAATTTTAGTAGAAGAAAAATCTCAGCCCTGTGTCCCAGTTGCAGATGCCTCCTTAGGCATTCAATCTAAAAATAAGAAAGGTTAGATTGTAGTTTAGAAAAAGAAGAATGTTACAAAATAAAATCCATATCCTTCTTGTATGTCCCTAAGATCAGGGGGACCCCATGAAAAAGGGGTCAAGACCCCTAGATAAGTCTGTTAGAAACTTCCTAGAAGTTTCCTAGTTTGAGCAAGTTCCTTACTATTTTGTTTGATTTTTGGTGGAAGTTCTTGTTGGGTGTGGAACTTGTTGCCTATTTCAATACCATTGGTAGAGGTGTTCCATTAGATATTTAAAACTTTATATTTCTTCTTCTCCTCTATACAAGGTTGTATGGTCTTTCAAATCCTATCTCTTTTACCTATCAAATAAAAATAAATGCTCTAACACAAATTTTGTAGAGTTTTTTCTTTTGAGGATAGTTATTACACATGTTTAAAAAATACCCTCAAAATATGGGGAATTCACATGGGTTTGTCACAAATATTATGCTCATATATTACACTCATAATACATTTTTCAACACACATGGTCAATTAAAAAAAATCAAACATAGGTAAACACAGAAAAAAATAGTGACTCAAAAAGTAATATAGTGACATAGAATTTAGACCAAAAGGACATTGACACCCAAATGGGGACACTAACACCACATGGTTCTAATGTCTAATACATGGTGTTACTATCTAGTATCCTTAGTTCTAGAACAACTTAGATTGGCCAAAATAGTACAAAAGGCACATTACAGGTTTGTGCAGATCTAGTTATTGTTTATTAGTTACACTTAATTTTTACTTAGATTCATACTAGCTCAACTCATATTCATAATAGTTTCTTATATTGGGGGAATTATGCATGACATGACCATTCCCATATTTATTTTAGATACTAAAATATAATTATTATAACTTAGTTCAAAATCAATATACTCAAATACCAAATTGTGGTCATGTTCACGACACATTATTTTCATATGCTCAATTACACACTGATTAATCAAATGGAATAAAAAATTCCATGTCATCATCTATATTGTATAAAATTTACATATTACTCTATGTTATCACTATTTTCATTCCTTACTCCATATATAATGGTTGGCATTCCCAAGTGGCCCATAGTCACCTAATGTACCTATTTGCCCATATAGTTGATATGCATAGTTAGACATACTTAGTTAGACATTTTTAGTACTTCATGTAATTTAGTTTTAAATTCATCTACTACACATGGGTTGGAAATGATGGATTCATATCCTAATTTATTTTGTTGGCCACCCACATGAGAGGGTTGGACACACTATCAATCCAATCTAAGCTATTAATAAATCATGATCCACCAAGTAGGGGTGGGAAATGATGGAGTCAAAACCAGATGGAGTTATTGAGATACCCACACATGAGGATTGAGTAATATATCATCTCAATCCAATTTATTCACTAATTTATCACTTTATACATGTACACACATAGGTTGTCACTAGGTTCATTCATTGGTTTACACACTGAACAAGGTGTATTTGTCCCTTTCTTCTTTCCCATCTTTTACTCAGTTACTTCTTTACTCAACATAGTCTTTTGATTTTGATATATATTAAGTAAGGATTGATTTATGCACATTTATCTTGATGTCTCTTTAGTGTATATTATTCTAACATAAAAAATTCCATCATGTTGTAAATTTTATTTATCATTCCTTGATAATTTTTCTAGGGTATTATATTTATGTAATAAATTATACATATCATTATACCATTATTTATTTACTTCACTATGTGTGATTGAAAGTACCACTAATGTATCCACTTATAATATTGTAACTAGTTGAAATGTAATTTTCATATAGTAAAAAATCAATAATCATCATTGATGTCAATAGGAACTAGAGAAGATACACTATCCATAACATTTTCATGACAATTATTTTTGTGAGGTATGCTCTCAATCACAATTGTATCAAAGTGTACCATTAATATTTGGATGATATTTTTGTATGGGATCAAAATTTATTCTTTTTACTCATAAATCCAAAGATAAATTAACTAGACCATTTAAAATAATTTGGATTTATGCCCCTCAAATTAGGATGGATAGAATATTAGATAGATAAAAATTCTTGTATATTCCAAATATAATAGATTAGGATTATGGTAATAATTTGGATCTATTCCACATATATTTAATTATAAATAATTTATAACTATAAAATATTGAATAATGTAGACTTATTTTTTAATTTTTTATATTATTGGACTATTATTAAGTCTAAATTATTCAAAAGGGCCCATTATACATTAATAATCCATGTACATCCCATTAAATTTTATCTACAATGTGTGCATGACATAATATGAAAATAATTACATCATACTCTATTACATGATTTGTGCATGGAAACCCTAAGTGATATGTGAATGGTATAGACATTTCCTAAGGAGTGATGAGAACTATTATTACTCTAGCACCTATGAAACATTTAGATCCATTAATGTAAATAGTATAAATAACATCATCAATATGATATGTATGAATAATATCTTGAAAAGTATCATTGATTAGAGCTACATGGATAATTAATTTTAAATTACCTATCATTTTACATATTTTTAGCTATGAACTTTAAGTCAAATTCAATAAGTTAACTCACCTATTTAGGTATGTGTTCTAAAAAATGTTGTTTTTCATGGGATAATTTAATGGATCCACATTTGAAATAACATATAGTTCATTACAAATAATATATTTTCAATGTTTTTGTGATGTGAAATAAATGGAAAGACATAAATTTCCATGACACTATAATTTTTCTCATAATCAATAAGTGTACATATGATGCAATATATTTTGCATTCATTATGATGATCATCATATTATGCTAATGAAACCTCTAGTTCATGATCTTTAGTATAATATATAGTAAATAATGTATTGTCCAAAATAAAACACATTTGTAATTGGTGGATTAAGTAGATATTATTATATTGTATCAAAACCTTTTTGTAAATTATAATCTCATTTGATTTTTAATATTTCTTTAACAAACATGTAAATTAATGTGTCTTACCAGCTCATTGATCCATATAATGTCTTTTTGCCTAAAATCTTACCTATAAACACCTTAACTATTTTAACCCTTTTGGTGGAGGCATGTCTACAATATATTTTAAAGTATATGGATCAAATTCTATTTCTATCTAAGATATGATATATCCTAACAAAGTTCTTGAACATACCCAAAAATATATATATTTTTAGGTTTAGGCACATATTCTCTTTACTTAAGCATTCAAATATTTGTCATAATTATATATCATGATCTTGTTGATGTTTAGATTTTTGGATTAAATCATCATTGTGATATTCCATGGATGTATGTATAAAATCATGAAATATGTGTGTCATGGGAATTTTATAATCATCACTTTCATTCTTCAATTTTAAGGGAATGACTACATTAAAAAAATTCCTCATGATTTAGTAAATATGTTTTAGTTTGGTGTTTTGGGTTTATATTTATTTTATTATATCTAATGAAACAATACATGAATGATAACTCTCATAACCATCCATAGAGTCTAAATCATATCAATATTGAATAATGAAAATTCATCCTTTGAGAAATTATTATTTAGTTGGTGAAATTATATACATCGTCTAATTTATCCATTAGGATTAGAAGTTGGTATAATACTAGAGACCCATGGGAGGTAATAAATTGATTTAATAAACCCCACATCAAAGATCCTTTGTGTTTAATATTTAACTAGTAAAGTTATTTTTGGATGCATTTTTTTATTTGACTGGATTTAAATTTAGAATAAATTACTATATTATGCATTGAAATAAAAATGTCATTTCTTAACATATTTTAATAAGCCTAAATGAATAACTTGGGTAGTTCATGTAGAATTTATATAAACTATTTTACTTTGTCATCATTGAGCATGGATGGAAGGAGAACCTAACTAAAATATTTATCTATTTTTTAATTGAATTCAACTAATTATTAATTTACTAATGTTGATCTATCTTCTAAATATTATATAGTAAGGATTATACTCAGAGCATCTATTTTCACATCACCATGTCAATGTTTTATCTCTTAAACAAATGTGACCATTTATTGTTTAAGTAAATTATTTTATTATTATATATGAAAGGGATATCCTCATATACCCAAAAGTAATGTAAGAGAGACTCATCATTGGATAAGTTATCCATGGTCCAATATTTTGGAAAACCTATATCATCAATGAGGTCATTTCACACTTTCTATAATATTGATACATGATGGACATTATGTTTAGGCTTAGGTGTTGATTTAAGGAAACGTGCATAGATATATAATTTGTTCATCTCATTATCCTTATTTATTATTTATTCATCCATATATTCATGTATTTTTTTTACCTTATGATCAAATGCAATGATGAGATTAATAATGTATTGTTCATGTTTTATTAGACCTTGTCATATGTATCCAAGATTTTACATATATTTTAGCCAAAAACCATATTGATTTAAATTTATTACATGTGATATAAGAGTAACCATATTGGATTCTAATGTTGGTATGTCATTGTGTAAGATTGGATGTTCACACTCATTAACATAAGGTTGCATGTGAGGTATGCAATTTCACATAGGTTTTCTCATTTCACAATGCTCGATAGGTTTCTAATCCATTAGACATATATATTTATATTTGATGAATAAATATGAGACATGAATGTAAGGAGAAAGGAACACATTAATATCATTAATATTTTTTCTTTCTAATAGAATATTTTAATTGAGATCATTAGACATAGTTCAACACAATATAGATATTTTTATAGAATCCATGGTGATATATAATTTAGTTTGTCCTAATAATTTAATAGGTATGTTAAATAATCCATGAGAATTTATTTAATAGTAATCAATATCACTTACTCCTATAAAATGTAATTTAAGTAGATGTTATAAATATTAAGCCCATATCCATTATCTACCAAAACCTACATAACTTTCTTATTTAATATTCATACTTTAATATAAAATAGGAGGTGTTGATTAATTATGTGCATAGGAATAAAGTCTCATTCCTTAGTCCATTGTAATGTATTTATAGTAGAAGCAACATAATTTGGATATACATCATTTGGTAAAGTCATGTCATACAATGTTTCATAAATAATATTTCTATAAATAGGTGACCTGTGAAGTAATTATAACATTGATATTTTATGTGGAGTATTATTAAGTTGATAAATAATATCATATTATTTATTTATAATTATTAGAATCTTGGGAAGTTGATGAGGATGAAGAGGAATGGTTTCACTACCTTCACTTTCTACCATACCTATTTGTGTTGTGACAACATGGACCTAGGTACTCAATAAAAGATTAGGGAGAATAAATGGGGAGGAATGGTAGCTATAATCATTTTTAGGTCTAAATGGAACTAAATTAATCACAATTTCCCTTTGTCATCTAGTATTAACTAAAGGCATCTCATATTGAATATTTAGAAACTAGGAGTTACTAAGGTGTGTTAAGAATGTTTTATGATTACTTTTGGATTAAGTATTATTGTTTCTAAAGTTAATCCATTTCATTACATAGTGTTTTATCTTATTTTGGATTTAGTGGTCTAAATAAGGTAAAATATGAGACTAATTTAGGTTTTATAATATATGTCTAAATTAAGAAATTATGAATATAAAAACAAAGTATTAATGATTTTTTATTATTATTATCTATGGAAAGGACATATAAGATAAGATGCTTATCTATATTTAAAATTTTATAGTTTTTATAGTGTACATATAATTAGAGATCTAGAGTTGGTTTTTGGTTGCTTAGATCATGAATCTAAGTGTCAATGCCTAATGGGACAAGTCTAGTACTAATTGGACACATATGGAAGCTAGATATGTCTATCTTATACCTAATTTATCCTAGTAAAATGTTCCTTATTTTTACACCACATAGTACTATGCCTACCTATAGATAGGTATTATATGTTATAACATAGGTTTGTACTTTTTGTAGGTTTAAATACACATTCCTTCACCTTGAAACCTTATATTTACTTTATACTCTTTCTTTTCCAATAAAATGGGTTAAAAAGGATGGGTTGAGATGGCTTAAACCACCCCCATCTAAGTGGATAAGTGATACCTATGTTCCATTACACTAAAGAGAGCTCAAAATCACATGTAGTTCTCCCACCTATCTATGTGTGCATAATTATTTTAGTACTAGCATGCACTAAAATATTGTGTGTGTCTTTAAACAATTTAAAAACTATGATTTTGACCTTTAAATGGTATTTAGACTTGGATCAAGACTTATTCCTTTGAGGGGTTTTATATTTTGTGATATTTAAGGTAGTTCCTCTCAATGTGAAGAAGAATAATAGGTGTGCTCTTGATCAATGCTAGATAGATGAAAGATAGGAAAAGTATTGGGATTTATATTCTTATATATCTATCTCTTTGGGTAACTTCCCTCCTAAACAACATGTGAAATACATGGGCTGACCCAAAATAAGAATAAATAGGAGATAATGATCTAATATTAGGAGATAGTCTAAGTAAGATAATATTTTTTTCATACATCAACTATGGAAATATTATGTATGAATAATGGAAATTTTGGAAGGCTAGGTTTATTGAGAAGAGAATTGCTAAGATAAAGTGTGATAAAGATTTAGTTATGTACATAAAAATCATGTAAACTATGGTCTAGTTAAAATTGAAAGTTATGTGTCTCTAATACCAAATATGAGTGTCTACATTTACACCAAATTTATTATAGTATTGAAAGTTATAGAATAAAAATATAGAGTGAGATATTTGAATTAAAAATAGTGATGAGAACTATTATTAGTTTCAGAGATATTTGAATTAATTAGTTTTCTATTAAAAACCATACTTCGATTTCAAAACCATTCTTAAGGTATGTGATGAATGTTGAGCCTTTACCTATGAAAAACATATAATAAAATATATAGAAATTAGTGTCTAGTTATGATATAAAATATGAAGTAAATAATTAACCATATTTGAAATTAAAATAATAAGGAATGAATTAATCTTAATGAATTTAAATTAAGTTACCTTCTTGAGTTATAAGAGAATCGGTTAATTATGCCCTATAGATATGTTAGTGTTAAAACCATGGGTTGAATTGAATATGTACAAATCCTAATTGGAGACAAAATATGTCTTTATAAGTTAAGTCACATATAATGCTAACCACACTACTTAATACTTTTTCATATAATGTAACTCACCATAGCTTCCAACAAATTTGAGTAAAACTTGTGTATCTGAGTTAATGAGTAAGTTTTTAAATAATTTGATGTAGACAAATTTTATGATTCAATCTAAGTAGTGATTGAGTATACCTAATTAAATATTTTTTAATAATGTATCACATATACCATAAACATTCCCAAAATATATAAAATATGAAATAGTATTCATATAAACTATTCCAAAATATCATAATATTTGAAAACTATTCACCTATGCCACACATATGCCCCCAATCTTATAACCTATGTAATATAAGTCATGTAATTTTCATAATAATATCATGTAATTTGTGAACTCCTACTCAATATTATATATATTTAGACATATTCCATACATATTTATCCAATCTGTATAAATTATATCATAATATACATAACTTGTAATAATATGTATAAAATGTGTTAATCTAAAATAATTTTGTCCCAAATATATAATTATTGTGAAGAAAATAAATAAATAATACAATCCCACTACAGATGCCTCATTTTGAGGTGAATAATTTATCCTATGAATTAATCATATTAAAACAAAATATTTATGTGAATCATGTTATATATAAAAATATGTAAGCATATAAAACATGTGATAACATGATTATACTATGTTATCATAATATGATTAGATCATTTGAGAATATTTGAAACATGTACCCTAAGGAATACAAGTGTCATGTCAATATAGATATATAAATGAGACATGCAGTAATATTCATCATTGTAATGATCATAAAAACACTAATTTAAAGCTAAGAAGAATATGCATGATATGTATCATAACACTAGTCACAAGTAGAAACATGTGTGATATGGATCACATCATCCCAACATCAAAAAAAATAATCACATACAATTTCATGGAAATTATACATACAATAAATTAAAAATGAATGATAACACACAGTGTCACATAAAGTAAGAGTCACATAAATAATGAGTGACACAATGAACACCATGTTATGTAGAGTCATATTCAAATAGAGTAAGAGTCAAACATAAAAGGAGTCACATAATAAGTACCTAATGTGACATAGATTCAAATTAAAGTAGATAAAGGGTCACATGATGAACACCTAATGATTAATCACATTATGTAACTCACAATATCAATAATCATGAATATAACAAGAAAGATAATCTACATAGTCAATGTATATCATCATGACATAAAATAAAGAATAATATCCATAACATGCAACAAATTTTGTAGTATGAGTAAGATATTCATGTGTAATCAATGTAAATAATTTAATATGATTAATGGAATGGTCATATGAATATGTAATATTTGCAAAATTTACCAATATGGCCCCAACATAAGCTTGCCTCTGGTGTAGGTAGGTAGTCTCTAGGTGTCACAATGTCCTACTCTATGTCCATTTCACATGTAAAAATTATGTCTTTCATCTCATTCATGTATACCATGAAACGTATTTTCATATATAAATTGGATATATAATATACCATATATGTGACTAATCAAAAATAATTCATGTAAACAAGCAATACATGTCATACATAGAACCTTGTTTTCTAGTTTTTGAGAAATTTTTATTTTTATTTTTATATTTTTAAATGAATTATGAATTATGATAAATAATGATATTATAAATGGTATGATATAATGTAGGTCCTATTTCAATCATGGAAAATATTTCCCGTTGTGGGCAAGTAATAACACATGTATTTGTTTAGGAATATAAGATGTGACATGATGGTGTAACATATCCATCATGGTCATCATATAACCTATGATCATGTGTTATTTTGTATCTCTAGTAACCACATTATGCAATGGAATATATTGCATAATATGATATTGAGATTTTTTTCACTATGGAACACGCAAAGTAGCTTGTCGCACTAGTGATTTAGTAAGTAATTTATGGTAAATTGGGGTAGACTTTTTGATATAATAGACATTAAAGTATGGTTTTTAATAGGAAACTAATTTATTATTTTTAAATAATTACATATAGCTAATATTTACATGTTGTATAACAATTGTGATGTAGCATTAAAAGTGAAGGCATGTGGATAACTACAATATCATATGGTATCGTTGGAGTTATGACCACATTATTACTATGTGTATATTTCACATAGTTGTTTGATAAATATGGTACTATACTAATCTTATTTATCCAAATACATCATAAAAATATGTTGAATTCCCATGAATTGATTAAACAGAATATAAAAGAGAAACTAATAAAGGGCCTACCTTAAGTGGTAGCATAATACTCCCAAGAGGGTTCTACCTCTTTCCATAAAATTCTTTGAAAATATATATTGTATCCATCATGTCATTTTATGTATATATTAGATTATTAAGAAGTTTCATGGTGATTTTTTTCAGTTGAGCCATTATATACCTTTACATATATATAGATTTTGAATCAATGTAGGTTTTCACAAACAATGACACATATATCAAATCAACATTGGATGATATTAGGTATGTGTAATTATATACTATCAAGTGTATGAATAATAAGTTTTAATGGATGATACTCTTAAGTATTAAAAGCATAGTATTCTAAAGGAGGATGTGCATTGTAAGTCCTATCCTATTTTGTCTAGTTTTTGTCTCTTGTGCCACATGATTAGGGAAGGGATAAAAGTTTTCCATCTTCACATTCACATTATATTTTCATCAAATAATTTGAATATGTATTTATGGTGAGAATGTTTTCATTCACCAAATATTATATCTTATGTCTAATAATGATGCATTTATTAGTTGAAGCTATGCATATCTATGATAATCACACTATGCATTATTGTTGAATCACTTAGATGGAGGTATACTCATATCAACATATTTTTAGGGTGGGATAAATATGATATCTCACTGAAGTAAGTTTTGTAGTATTTTATAAGGAGGTTTAGTAAATTATGAAAAACTACTTTGTTTATCAATTGATAAGATAATCTAATTACTAAGTTGTGACACTAAATTAACTATGGTTTTTTCATCATTCTTAGTATCATTCAATTTGGATTTGAAAATTGGTTTAATTTGAAAATTTACAATATAAGCTGTTGGAGAGTTGGACCCATACTTTATCTTATTCATAGAAAGGATTTTAAATTTGTGGTCCTTGATTGTATGGTATAAGTCATTAAAATATTGAAATCACTTGAATATAATGGACTCATGTAGTGAGACAAATAATATTTTATGGAATATGTCTTTTAACTAATTATCAACCATTGGATTTTTCATCATAGAGAGAATAGTCTTGTACCAAAACATGTATTAGCTAATAGACTCATTTTTTTTTTGATTAAGTTTTAAAATTTGAGAATATGACATATTTTAACTTGCATTAGTTGAAAATTATGCTAATAATTGATTATAAAAAGGATTGAATGTGTTGTTTCTTACAAAACATGCCTCATTTTTTAGTCTAAAAATGGGGACCCTCTTTTTGATTTGGAGTCTAGTTTTATACCTTCAGGAGTTTATTATGGTTTCTTGTTTAAATTACTTTTCTTGGGGATGCCTATTCTAGTAGATGTGAAAATTTAAATCTAGATGTGCTTTATTGTTTTATCCAAGCTTGAAAAATTAATTCTGCATAATAAAACACTTAGATTGAAATTCACATTTAGGGTTACTTTACGTTAATGTCTAAATTTACATAAGTATACTGAGTACTAGCCTATTGGTCTTAAAGTTTTTTTAAACACATCTGATAGATTACCATTAGACTATTTTTCTTTAGATTTTTGTAAATTATCTAACTTTTTAGAGTTTTCTCCCCCCTTGCTTTCATAATTTTCATCCATTTCTATTGTAATTTCACATGGAATGACCAAATGATGATAAGGTCTTATGAGAAATTGATATGGCATTGTTAGAACAAAAGTCATGAACATAAAATCCAAAGACTTCATAGAAATTTTTCAAGTATCTAGGTCATTAAGAGATTTTTTTGTGATTAGTAAAAACTTTTTTTTAAACCAAAGTTTCAAAGCTCAATGTTCAGAAAAGGTGGCATGACAAATTTGTAAATATAATACAAATAAAAGTCATGAATATAAATATTATAAAGATTGAGTTTTTTAAACTTTTTTTATAAAAGAGAGGATTTTCAACTTTGGACTTAGTATTTTTAATATTAATTCTCTTAGTCATTATTTTTTGAATAAATTAAATGATTATACCTCTTATATTGTTCTTGTAGGTACCTAATTTTATCTCAGTGTCACCTGGGAACTTCTCACTGATCCTAAAAACTCCAACCCATCCAAAAATTACTTTTGGCACTTAGCCAATTTCATAAGAGTTACCAACAACCACATGGCACTATTTTCTAATTTTTCAAAATACTTATCCATTTATATTTTAAGGTTCCCTAGTGCCATGTATTTATCTCTTGATAGTCCTAAGCCTATTCAAAAGTGTTTTAAAAGACTTAGGTGATTTTTTAAAATGTTGACCAATGGTGCAATGAAATCAGTGAAATTCCATGTTATGGGTTAGTGGAATGATGAAACATGGCATTATATTATTTCTTTTCTATCTTAAAAATGTTTTTACCAATGTAATGCCTTTGGGATAGTGGGTCAATGAGATGATGTAACATGGCATCATCCTGTTTTTCCATTATATTAGAAATATTTTTATAGAGTGTGGATCCTATGGCCGAGTGAAATTATACCACATTTAATAATCTCACTACCTTTCTCTCTTGAATATTTTCATGTAGGGGGTAAATGGTAGTTGAAGCTCAAGAAGTTACCTATTCAATGACAAAAATTTGTATTTTAAGACTTGTCACTATAACTTGTCTAAAGTATTACTTTCAAAGGTTCCACCTGAGTGCTCTAGGGTGTGATTAGAGGGATTAAAGATGCAAGGGAGGGTTTTTATGTTTTTCATAAATGACATACAAGTTTTCATTTTATGCATGTTTAAACTTAGGCAAAAAACTACATTTTTCTTGAATTAAGAAGGGCTTTCTTGAGGCTAAAATGGGTGGTGGGTTTATCATTTGAGCCTGATAGGAGGCCAAGAAGTTGGTCCTATATGCTATACCCCCTTTTGAACATGTTTTTAGTGCCATTTTTTGGTCAAGAGGCATCAAAATGACAGTTATACAACCATAACTTAAATTTTGACAATATTTGTTGTTAGTGTTTTTGCACTACTAAATGGTAGTGAAAATGCAATTCTAGGAGGATTTGAATGTTGTGGTAGTGCGATCACATGTGATTTTCCTATCTAGAAATGATTGAAGAAATATATTCTCAAGTGGAGGTCTTGGAGGCATAAATAGTAGTTGGAGCTTAAGAAGTTTCCTATTTAATGCCAAAAAGTTGCATTTTAGGACATGTCACTACAACTTATCCAAAATATTGATCTTGAATGTTCTACATAAGTGCTCTAGGGTGAAGTTAGAAGGATTAAATAAGTAGGAGAAGGATCTGATGGTTCATATAAATGACTTATAGGTTTCCTTTTTTTAATGTTTGAACTTGGAATTAAAAACTACATTTTTCTTATATTGGGAAGGGTGTTCTTGAGGCTAAAATGGGTAGTGGGTTTGTCATTTGGGCCTGATGGGAGACCAAAAACCTAGTCCTAGATGTTATCCCCCTATATGTGTTGTATGTGTCAATTTTTAGTCAAGAAACATTGAAATGAGATTTATACAACCATAACTTAAAATTTGACAACATTTATTGTTAGTGTCTCCACACTCTTGAATAGTAGTGACTCAATCCTTCACATAGATTTCCATATTCTTTCTCCATTTACCCCTCTTTATTAAACCTCCCACCTACTCTACTAACTCATACTACTTCCCCCTACTCTCTTAAACCACACACCACCATGTAACTCTTTCTCTCTCCCTTATCTTACCCACTTTTGCATGTAAGTGTATTTTAAGTGTTCAAGGTGATTTGAAGGATAGAATAGGTTTGTGATATTTTCAACGATCAATTGTATGAATCCTAAAAACCTTAAGGGATAGGCCTAGAAAGTAATATAACTATTAATGGGAATTGAATTAGGTCTAGAGACCTCAATGAGGAGTTGAAGTATGTTAAGAGTGAGGTGTTAAAGGTGATAAAAGAGTGAGTTATTGAAGGGTCAGAAACCAGTCTCAATAATGTGCATTAGGCCTATTAGAAAAAATAACCCTTGAATGTAAAAAGTGAAATAAAGTATAAATGAGTTTGGAGGCCTTTGAAATTAGATTGATTGGGTTAAATGAAGGTTGGATAGGTGGATATAATAGCTAGAGGAAGTGTTCTTGAAAGTATTAAAGAAGAGGAAGGAATCTGGGCATAGCCAAGCCTAGGGAATGTATAGTGAGAGTGTGAAGAGTGAATGGGAAATGGGCTAGGTTTTAGGAAAGTAAATGTGATGTAGGAGCATCATAAAACACATGTAGAATCTATGTTTACAATAGAAGTAGGTAATTATTAATACCTATAAACTAGGTTAGTTTAGTAAGTTTAATTTGAATGAGTAAGAGAAAATTTGAGTAATTTTAGTAAATTACTAAGCTTGGTTTAGACTCTAAAAAAGTGATAATAATCACTCTTATTGAGGAAGACTTTATAAAAGACCAACTATAGAGTCTAAAAGGACAAAAAATATCATTTTTGAAGAGGTTAGAGCATATGTTGTAGGTTTATCTCAATGGAAAAGAACTATGTAAATACTTTATTTTTGCACATAATAAATATTTTTGAGTCTTATTTCATGTTTTACATTATATTATAATTTTATAATATGGTTATAATAATTTTATATTGAATTCAATCTTAAATCTCAGTTATATTCATGAAACCATCATAAATTCTATATTTTTACCACTACAATCATTTTTAGAGGCTTGTTTACACATGGAAACTATTATATGAACTCAATTAGAGTATTGGAATAGTTTAATAGGTTTTTTAATACCAATATACATGTATTATATCATAGAAAATCCCAATGATATCTATGAACTATCAATAATTAGCTCTCTACCTGCAAAACTTTTAAGTAAATCTGAAGTAAGGCTTTCATGAGTAAAACACCTCTAAAACTCAAATGATTGAACAATATGGTATGAAAATTTGTGAGTATAAGGGTAATGGATATTATAAATTATTAAAATTATAATAGGGTTGAAAAGAGGTTTGAAATTTTAGGTTCAAAGGATTGTTTTTCTATACACCAGTAGAAGACCATTTTTGAGAAATTTGTACATAAGGTAAGATGCATTTTTGGTTGATTTGACTTATATAAACTTGGTTATGGGTTTTAAAATGTTATAATTTATAAAATAATACTATAAATATATTTTTTAAGAGATAAAAACTTTATTTTGATAATTTTACCTATTGGAGAAACAACTAGGTCTAGAGACCTAAATACTCAAAATGATAGAATTTGAGAATGAAAGATCAATCTCATAGAGACCTATAGTTGGTTGATTTATTGTAAGTTTTTAAACCTAAATAAATATTTGTGTTTTCATAATACCTATCCAAATTGTCATAAATAATAATTTTTCAAAGGAAGGAGAGTAGATTTTAGAGATTGGTGACTAGTTAAGAGCATACCTAATGAGTAATTTACAAGTTTAAAAGAAGATTGTTTGAGAGTGGATTTTGAATAGAGTTCAGAAAAAGAGTGGATAAGTGAGGTTGGAATTATTCATGATATTATATCATATTAATATAACTTTCATATCCTTATTAAACATATTATATAAAACTATGCATTAGGTGGTATTAGGGGATGATAAAGGGTTTTGGCCAAAGATGGATCATTGTCTCATGAGTGAATATTCTATTTCAATCACGTAAGATTGAATTTTATTATACTAAAGATATTATAGTCAAGACCAATCAGAAGTTCATATCTAAATTATACAAGTATGAACATGATTGGGTATGGGCCTTAAGTGAAATTAAATTTCATACCAATGATCAATTGAAAAGTTAGAAATGGGTGATAAAAAATGCAAAATAGATAAGAGTGTCATCAGTTATTTCCACTATACATAATAAAATAAAAAATTTAATTTAAAAAAATATGGGAGATCAAAGATTTATAACATTAAAAAGAATATTTTTTTAATCCTTATTTGTGTGCAACATTAAATATGAGATTTGATAAATAATAGTTTGGAAGATCAAAATAACACTATATGGTAACATTTTAAATTAAAATTGAATATAAATTAGATATATTAACATAATTCAAATGAAAACTCCAAAAAAATAATGTAATCACATTTACAATGTCAACAACACATAGATTTCCATGATATGCATACATAAAATTACAACATTTACCAACATAGTATCTAATGTCTAGTGAATGTCATCTATGCATATACAATGACAAAAATGTGTACATTGCCATTTAAGCATTAAAAAAGAACATCTCATGTAAGACATCCTAATCATCAAATAACCTCCCTCTTTTCCTTCCTCAAAGAAAGCTCTCCTTGGGATGCCCTGCTAGTAGATGGAGACCCCTCTAATGCCTTGGATTTATCCAAGGTCTGATTATGGGTCCTACACTCATAGATTTCTTACAACTGAACCTATTCAAATACAAGAATTATTACAAAATTAACAAAAAATACATTGAACCACTTATTAAGAAATTAATTTTAAACTAGAATAAAAAATCATTTAAACATGCACTTACTACAAGTTTATGGTCCTACTCAATCTATTTTTGATGCTCGAATGAGTCAATGGTAGGCTCAACTATTAGAATAGTCCTCTAAAATAGGGAAGAGACATGAGAAGTTGCCCTACTAATCATTTGACTAGGACTATTAGATGTCATGGAACAACCTTTCATATATAATACATTCACATAAGTTATATTTGTCCTTAGTATGTAGTAAAATTATTAAAATAAGTCTAGTTTTACAATTCAAAATTACAATTTAATATATACCTCTATCAATGCTTATGTGGATGACATTGTAGAAGCAATGCCTATGTTTGTCTCATCTTGTAATGATGGAGGAGTGTCTACTTGAGCCATAAAATAAATTTGAATAAGGTCTCACTTAATTTTGAATAAAATATCAAAGATATATATTCCATTTTTTTCTCCTTTATTAAACTAAGAGTGTATTTAATAGCACTATACTTGAATTTTAAGATCCTTGATAGATAAATTTAACTTATACTTAAAAGGCAATTCTACATAGACTAAATGTACATAGAGCATAATATTCATTCAAAATTTTACCTCTATAAAAGTGAAAGGTTTCATCCTAAGAGAGATAGATGTAGTAATGGATGGGCCAACAACTGGATCCAAAAATGTAAATATTGGCTAGATCAAATCAATTGTTGTAAATGTTAATTATGATGATGAAGGCACCATCACCTATTGGGACATAAAAATAACATATATTTTTTAATTTATATCTAAATTAATTGTTATCTAAATTAAATTTGCAATTATAGCATAAATTTAACATGACATTTATATAAAATATATCTACATATGTGTAGCGGTTAATGTCTACACACCAAATGTGCATGCCAAAAAATCATCACTCATAAGTATATTATCCAAGCCCTATGAACCACTAGAGCAATAATCATCATAAGGTCTAGTGCCTATAACTCCATAATATTTTCAAGGGTGGGGTTAGGCATGCACATTAGGTGGTATATCTCTACCATTGGTCTATGAAATCCTAGCATATGTTGAATGAGTGTATCAGTGAGTGAATTAAGTCCATGCAAAGTGTCACTATAAATGACATATTGAACTTAAAATGGGATATTGGGTTTAAGTGGCTTTTGGATATGAATAATTTTAGGTTGATTGGGTGCATGATATGCACCTAGTTGATCCTATACAAAGCCTTTCCCTTGGCTTTGAAACTCATTAAATAAAAATAGTTTAGAATCTCATTAAAGACAAACTCATCATAGAGTTTCCTCAAAAAATACAATGGGACCTCATGTTTGTTGCATGGTGGATAATAAAACACCATCTTCCATTAGTTTTATAAATTGGATATGATTAAATTTTGTTGGTAGTGAGGGATTGGAAAATGTTTTGCAGTTACTGGAAATGGTGCATTGGGGCTAGGTCAATGAATAAGTCATAAATGGAGGCTTTTGATATGTCTTTATTCTTGATCTCATGTGTTAACAATTTATTAGAAAAATAATCCCTATAAATATCTTGAGATGAATCCCATCTATCAATTTGAGTCATTATAGAGTCAATTTGACCAAATAACATCTCTAGGGAATTGTCTAGATAGGTAAAGTAGGTGTTAGTGGAAGTGGGATTCCTCATTATCCCAATTAATTCTTCAATTTCAATTTTATTTTCTATATAGTGGTTAACTAGACTCTGTTGATTACTTAGGGTATTTTTTGGAACTATAGGAGGGTTAAAAAGAGGGTTAGGTGGAGGAACAAGAGGGTTAGGATGAGGAACAAGACAGTTAGGTTGAGAGTTAAGAGGGTTAGACAGAGGAATAGGAGGTTTATCATGATGGGATGTTTAAAATAAATAAATTACCAATTAAACAACGAAAATAACAAAAAAATACTAAAATTAATCAATAATGAATGGATTTTTAGCACTTACCTCTTCTATGTGGTGGCATCATCAATTAGAAACTTCTTGAGATGAATTGCAGCAAGTATTGGCTTCACGAGGGAAAAACATTATTTTAGAGTGGAGGAGAATGAGGGAAAGATAAAATGTGAATGCAAAATGAGGAAATTTTATGTTTAGTTTGAATTTTTTTGTAAGACAAAGAACATGATCACGTTATTAATGTAATTTTGTTCCCTATTTTAAGATAATGTGATCACTTTATTAATGTTATCATGTTATTTATCTTAAATAATGAGATCACATTATTTAATAATGCAATCATGTTATGCATCAGTAATCATTGAGCCATAATCTTAAATAATGTGATCATGTTATTAAATAGTGCAATCACATTATGGTAAATGTTCATAAAATTGTCCTCTAACTCCATGGACATACCCAGTTATTGGTAGTATGGGTGATTATTATGTGTTTTGAACATTATAAAAAAATGTGTTATTTTTTTGTGATATTAGTCATGATAGTTTTTAGGCATGACACTATAGTATCAAAGAATGTTAAAACATTAGGAGCTCTAGGGATCACTATTCAATATTACTTCTTACATATCAAACTAATATGTGTATGTTTTCTGGTGATACACCTTGTTAGAGTTAGGCATAGTACATGTGAAGAGTTCCTTGGACTATGGACTCTTTGGCAAAGTATTATGTGGTTGGATCATTATTTTAGTATTTTCACCTGAGAGACATTTGCTAGGTTTGTTGTATATCCACCCATCTAGTAGAGTAAATGATATTTTATGAAATATTAGAGTAAAGGTTTCAACCAAGTTTTAGGAATTTAGATGACCACAAGGGCCAAGTGATTGTTATCAAATGAGTGAGTTATTATGTGTTATTCCAATGTGAATTTCCCATGACTTTAGTCATATACATCTTATCCTGGAGGACTTCCTAGATAAGCTCTTTAAATATAATATTAGTTATTAACACCATGAGCTTTAATATTAGGTAGATAGTGAAGTGTCTTATATGCTTTAGGTCAAGATGCACCTTTCTAAGTTTAATGGCCCCCTTTCAAACAAGCATTGCCTCACCACTCATGTGGAATTTAATATAGGGTTTATTGATTTTTATCTCACCTTGAGTGATGATATTTAAATGAATTATGATAAATTTTAGTAATCCATCCCATTTTTGTTATTTTTCAAATCTTTCCTTGTGATTAGTTCTAGGAATATCTTGGGTATAGTTCCTCTTTACATTAAAAGGCTTATCTTGGTGGAATATGAGGGTTATAGATACCTTAGGTACATACTTGGTCCATATTAGTGAGTGAGTTTATTATGGTATTTCACATAGGTTTTCCAATTGAAACCTATCCATATATATACAAATGTTGTTATATTTTATATCAATGTTGTGTGATGCACTAGTGATATCACATGGAGATCATTATTAGGGATCCCCATGTGGGTCACTTTTTTTCATCTATCCTTGTGGAAATGACCATTATCTCTCTTTTTTAATTAAATTATGCCTTATTTTTAGCCCCATGATGTAGATATTATCCTTTAGATTTAGATAGCAGTGATGGTTGGATAGTAACATGCAAGTCCTTGTGTCATCTTAGCACCAAGTAGGTGCAATCATCGACTTAATCAAAATGATGAGTATGTTATATTGGTATTATTATCTCTTGTTTATTTTTTATTAATACCTAAGGTATATGTATCTAGTTTGGATATTAATATCCAAATGTTATGGTCAATAGTCCCTTTGAGGTTATAATCCTAATGCTTAGAGTATTTGTATAGCAAATAACCTTATATTAAACCAATGGTAGTTCAGAGGTGACCTTGTTGATAAGAAACCTCAAGAGGAACATGATTTGTTTTTAATTATCAATATAATGTTAGAGTGTACCTTCCTTTTTGTTGAGTATCTTGAGTTAATAAATATATCCATGATAATTGAGTTCCTTAATAATAGTGATATATTTTCTTTATAGATAAGTTTTGTTTCCTTTGGTGGTACCCAATTGATTTGGTTGCCTATAAATGTTTATAGAATTGATGTAAGATAAGTTTATTTCATATCCTTAGGTATCATTAACCTGAGTGATTGTACCTAATTTTTTTATTAATCATACTCATGATAAGGGCATGCCTTTAATTTTTTATCTTGTATGTTAGTTTCATAAATCATGTAGATTATATTGAATTATGAGATCTCAAATTTTATGGGTCTCTACCTTTTGAGGTGACCCTTTTCACTCTATGTTACCCATTTCATCCTTTTGATAGAGTGTGTTGTATGATCATAAACTAAATATTTTGACATATAGTACTACTTTAGATTCTTATGTGATTATTGGGGCTTGTAGTACCTCATTTTATTAACCATGCCACACCCTTCTTGGATTATGAATTTTTGGGCATCCTTGTGGATGGATTGATGAAGATTAAATTTATTTCACATCCATACTTATTGGTAATTTTTTTTCATGAGAGGATGCATTATACAGTGATGTCATTTTCTTAATCATCTAGAAATTTCACTTATACTTTGAATACTTATATGATGTATGTTTCCCCTTATTTATAAGGTTGTATACCACATTGTGTAGGTGATTACCTAGAATAGTTCATGAGTTTAATTAATAAAGGTCTTAGAACCATGTTGATCACCTTAGATCAAGCATCCTTGATAATGGTTAGAATATTTTTCTTTATAATAAAATCCACTAGAGGCCACGTGTGTGATGTGTAATGGGTGTTTTTTTAGCATGACATACTCCACACCAAAAAATGTGTACACTTGTTTAATGTGATTTTATGCCTTGATAATGTCAATTATAGGGGAGGGGACCTAGGTAGACCCCTTAGAGATTTATACCACCCTTTAATGGTGGGCATCCTCCTCATAGTAGAGAATTGTAGTAGTGGCTTACTATGGATTAGGATTTTTTTATGGATTAATATTCCATGTGTTCCCTTATTTTGATAAGATGTTTCTTTTAGCTATAACTTAGCTAGGATCAAGATGAATTGATACTCTATCACAATCAAGTAACATCCTCATAAGTACTTGAGTGGATTATATCTTATATGATGTTAATTAAATGTTCCTTTTTATCTAAGTCATGTATCATTAGTCTTGGTTTTACTACATTCCTCAACCTTCTTAAAAATGGTGTCTTATAATTTGTGTTGGATAGATAAGTTGTATAGATGGAGTGGCTTAATGCCTCCATGTGGTTTAACATTTTCTCATAATTACTTAAATGTGTTATGATTTTTACCAATTATAGGTTGTTAAGGGTGTAATGGTTTTGGAATCTTGGAGTTGTGATGCATTATTCATACTATAAGAGGGTATTGAAGAGTTTTGTTCTAGTTTTTGATATGTTATCTTCCTAATCCCCAATTGTGGCCTCTAAAGGCCACACTACTCAGTATTATTATATCATAAATTTTGAAATTTTACCACCAGATGTGTTGTACCTTGAAATTATTTCATTTTTATTGGGATTTTTAAGTTGATTAGAATCATTTTCTTACATTTTTACTTACTATAGATTTCAAGGATATTTAATGAATTATTATTTAAAAACTTTATTTAATTTTGTAACTCCTACTTTTATTTATTATCTTTTATTTTATTAGATATAATTGGGATATATAGTCATTTTAATCTTTATTATTCCTTACATCATATTGGGTTGTTTAACCTTTTCATTATTTTACTTTATGAATTAATTTGGGTTGCTTAACTGATTTAAATTTACCCCTTGATTGGATTGGTATATTTTCAAATTGATAAAGTGTGTTTTTTGGATGAGCCTTATTGTGTACCTTTCACCTTATGTGAGTGTCAGAGTATTAGGTGAGAAGTATATTTTTGGCATTAGCATACGGGATAATTGACTTGGAGAGACTATTGAGCTAAGTAATTAGGATTTTTTGAGATTTTTAAAACATCCTTAAAACTATGTTTTTCACTCTTAGTGACTTCCAAGAAGAAATTTTCTTAAGGTGAGGGGGATGTAGGGTCCCAATTCATATT
This sequence comes from Torreya grandis, assembly GCA_037957365.1. Classification (NCBI taxonomy): domain Eukaryota; kingdom Viridiplantae; phylum Streptophyta; class Pinopsida; order Cupressales; family Taxaceae; genus Torreya; species Torreya grandis. Next base: position 1,217,146 of record JARHVA010004610.1, read on the forward strand.
ACTTGATTTTATACATTTTTTTAATTTTACACATGTCTAGATATGATGTGCTCTATATTTATTGAGACATGGGATGTCATTATTACCTTATGTTTGATACAATGGATTTTATATGTGTGATGATGTTAGTTTACTTATTTTATTTTAATTATCTTTTATGATTCTTATTATATTTGTATTATTAGATCTAATTATTCTTAAGCATATGATTATACATATGTTTAGATTATTAGCATAATTATATTACCATTAAGATGTTATGAATTAGATATATTCTTATACATTTTATATGTATTAAGATTAATTATTTTATTTGAATTTTACAACTTTGGGCATCTAGGATAGTACATTTTATGTGTGAAATGATGTAGGGGTGATAGGGAGGCCAACAAGGGAACTAATACTATGTTTAGCATTATTACATCATTGATATAGTGGTATACTAACATTTTGACTTTTTTGTAATCCAATCACAATTCTTGTGTCATATATGGAACTAGTCATAAGTTATGAACCTTTTTTCCCCTCCTAAGACTATTCACCCTTTGGACATTATTCATACTTATTTTTCTAAACCTCAAGAGTCATTTTAACTTTATTATCACTCATTAAAGTAGATTTTTAAATCACATGAGTGGTCCTCTTTGACAAAAACTCAAATGGAAAATTTCAAACAAGTTTTTAAGTGAATATAAATGTATTGCTATAAATTATGATAAGATCATGAAAAATGACATTGAAAGCATAAATATTAAATGCACAAAGGAAAAATTTTACCTAAAAATTGAGAAACCACAAGAATGCAAAACACAAGATCAATAAATGGGGAACTAAATAAATATAATAAAACCCCATGTGTATTAAAAAGTATTGCAAAACACTATTTTCTAGGTATAATATTAGTATAATAAAAGAGAATGAGAATACAGATGGGCTTTAAGCCACAATACAGTGTCTCCAGATGAACTTATGTTATAGTGTAGAATGAGAGATGAGATAGGTCATTAAATATAGCTAGGTAAAGGAAGAGGGAGTTACAAATAATCTCATCATGACTTTACATAACATTATTTATGTGTTCTTAGTGTCACTTATCCCCATAAGATGAGGGGAATTGTGTCACAAGTGTGGAGGGCATTACATGTGACATATAACTCCAATATCCCCAAGGACAAAATAGGTGTGACACTTCAAAAAATCTATAATAATTGAATATATTACAATAATAAATGCACAATTAAAATAAACTTAGTATCAACCTAAATAAATAATAATATCTAACTATCCCCCTTAATATTTATTTTAGGGTTAAAAAATAGGATAAAATCTTTAAAAAATATAATGGAGATGACATTGCATAACCTTCCCCATTAATGGGAATTTCCTTTGAGAGGAACTATAATTATAATGGGTTGAAAGAATACACAAGAAGGGAATATGTGTCACCAATAAAGTTTTAAAAGGGATCGTCAACAATCTCTAAGAAGCCTCTTTCAATAATAAGATCAATCCACATCAAAATAAGGACCAAAGAAGGAGAAGGTAAGTAAATGATCCAATATAATTTTTAAACACACCAGATAACACCAATATTTGGGTTAAGTAAATAAAATGTCATAAAATAGGATCTACATATAATGAATGTAAAACTATATTTAATACAAGTAAAAAGGATAAAAATATAACTTCCATAAAAAAGTGTTAAATCATACGTGAAATAAGTTAGTAAAAAAAAATTAGCTCCAATGAAGCATATTTCCTTAACAAATTACAAGAGTAAGTAATAATGAAAGCAAGTAATGAATAAATATTTAAGTTTTAAACATATAAAAAGGGAGATAAATAATATGTACCACATTTCTCAATTGGTATCCTACTTGAGTCAGTTGAGAAATTATCAAAAGAAGGCACATTAAAGTCTCAAGAAGATATCATATATTTAGGGATATAAATTGGTTTAACCTTTGAATATTGAGGAATTTTAGTGGTTTTATAACGATTAAAATTTTCATAAGTTAATTTACCTTAATATTTACATATATTTAATTTCCAACATTTAAAAATATGATGATCATGTTTACCACAATACCCATAATTTATACCTATTTTGACACCTTATAAAATATAATAAGAATTGAAAAACTAAAATAGACTTAGGATTAACTTAAAATTAACCTAAATAAATATTAATCTCTAAAAATGACTTAAATGTGTATATTTATGTATTTATGACCCCAGTTGACTATCAGTTAGAGTAAGAATTGTTTAGACTGTGGAGAAAGCCTTAAGACAACCCATGAGGCTTTTTATGGCATGCGATATTGGAATAGTTGAAGAATCATGAACTTGTTTTTTTTCCCACATGGGATTGTAAGAGGAGTTAATTCTTGTGTATAATTTTCAACCAAGAGGAAAGGAATGGGAAGGGATGAATGTCACCTTACCATTGAATAATGGATGTGAATTATTTTCCTATATGAAGAAGTAAATCCTTATTTGGAAGGACATTTTTTCCATTTTAAATTTGAGAAGTGGGAGGAAAACTAAAGGAGAGAAGGATAAACTAAGGGAATAAGGAAGAGATATTGTATTGTGAGGAGGTAAACCAACCCAATAATTCTAAGAGGAATTCTATTTCATTTAACCAAGTAAAGAACCCAAGGTAGGCTTATATAGTCCTTTGTATTATTTTATTAATGTTATTAATTTGAAAGAGAAGATTATCCTTTTTTTTCTTATTTTCAAGAAGTTTAGGGCCACATGGCCTACCATTTTTTCACCTTTTCTTTCCATGGTTGTGCCTATGGCCACCATGTGGGTTTTATTTCCCACTTAGACATTAGAGATGCACCATCCCTTATATTTTTGTTGGTTGTTTTTAAAATTAATTTATTGATTCATTTTTGGCATTGTTAAGATATCATCTATTCATATATTAGTTATCTTATTTTTGATGTTTTTAGAATAGTGGTAGTGGCTAGGGAACTAGGTTCACATGCCCTCATACATGGTTATTTAGGAATAGTGGTATTGGATACGGAACTATAGTCCCATGTCTTCCTACATGGTTTTTTTTGGCTTAGTGGTAGTGACTATGGAACTAGTATGTCATGCCCTCCTATATGGTTCTTCTTTGTGTAGTGATAGTGGATAGGGGATTGGGTTCTCATAACCTCTTATGTGGTTCTTTGGCATGATTTACTTGGATAAGGTCCTCCCATGGCTATGATAATTGGTAGGATAAGAGTGTGGCATCCCCATGTTTTCCTTCTCCCTTAGTGATACTTATTATGTTGAAATGTTATTTTGGTTTCGTTTGGTATTATTTATTTTGAAATGGTGTTTTAGTGTTCTTGAATGTTTTTTTTATGGAAGTGTATAATGGAATATGTGCTAGTTAGCCTTCTAGCTGCGTAGTCTAGTTAATTTTTCTAGACACCAACCAAATCTCATCTTGATAACCTTGATCTACCTCATAACATTTATGTTCACTATGCTTATAGATGGGAGTCCTAGGCCTGAGGGTGCCTAAGGTAGTCACCTTATGACATCAAAAGGATGGGAAGTGATCATGTTATTTGGTTGGCCTTGCAAATTATATGTGGATCCTGCATAAATACTTGTTATTTCAATGTTTTTATAATGATTTTTAATGGATTTTTTGAAATCCATTATAATTTAATATCTAGTTGTAATTATTGTGAAAAGATATGGAAGGAAATATGATGTAAAATTTATGAATTTTTCATGTTTATTACTTCCTAGTAGTTCTAGTCAAAAGAGAAAGAATAAATGCCAATATATTTTTAATGGAATTGTAATGCATAAATATTGACGAGAATTAATTCTCATGAAAAGTTATTTTTTTGTAAATATTTTGTTTTGTAAATAAATTTGAAAAGTTAGATTTTCATGTTTCCATTACCTTATTCCAAGATGCTCCCTAAAGAGGTTATTATAGTTTTATATTTTTTATGCATACTAAAATTAACCTAAACCTCCTAAATATAATTTATTCATTAGATATACTCTTCCATAAATATTTAAAAAATTATGGATTAATTTTCAGAGTTTCAAAAAGAAATATACAAATTTTTGAAGTTAAAACTCCTAAATATGCCTATACTCCTTAAGGAAAATAAACCAACTTAAAATATATTTTTTGAAATCAAGATGAGTTCAATTTGGGCCCAATATAACTCTATAATAAATTTTAAAAAAAATTGACCAAATACAACTTATTTTTTAATTTTTGGGTCTATGATTTAGCATGGTGAATTTTTGAAATTTGTTACTCTATAGGTTAGTTTTTAATGTTAGTAGGCCCTTTTAAATTAAATTGTACCCTATTTCATAGGGTACCCTATAGTAGGGCTGATGGTCACCAATGTGAACATATGGGAAAATGACATGCCTTAAGGGGCCAGTGTATATACAATGGTAGTGACCTCCATGGGAGATAAGTGGTTTGGGAAAACCACGTGGTCTATCACCACATGGTCATCCTACCACCTATGTAACCCATAACTTACTTCAACCATGACAATCATATTTTTGGTTACTATGGTGGTTAATCATAAATTGTCAGCATTTTTTTTATATAAGTTAATTTTATTTTTTATTTTTTAAATTTAAAACTATACTTTTATAAAGTCCATTCATTTACAATGTTAATCTAAAACCAAAACTTTTTCAATTAAATATATCTATTTTATGGATTCAATTGAAGATACCATGAGACCTAAAGGAAGGGGAGCTAAAAAGTGATCCCCACCTCACTTTTCTATGATCTTATACGTGATTTTTTTTTAAGGCCTAGAACCCTATTTTTATAGATATGACCTCTTTATCAAGCAGATGTACCATTTGACCTTGTTGGCTAGTGTAGGTTCCTGGAAGCCTGGGAATGAGTTGACCCAAAAAATCATCCCAATTAATTATATAAACAATATTTATACCCTAAAACTAAGTTTTTCCAATAATTTTATCTTAAATCTAGATTAGTGGCCATTAATGATTATAGAGGAGCTTCAAGCTCCCAAATGATTATTTTGACAACTATAGTAATTTAAGACCACCTAGATACTTTATTTCAATATGGATACCTACAAATGATCCCATGTATCTTTGTATCACATCATAATTTTTTAAATGAATTAAGTCTAATTGTTCTATAAGCTTAGAGACCACATTAATGGCAATTGTCTAGGGGTGAGGAAGGTAGAAAGGGATGACTATTGATGAGTAATTCTCTAAAAATTCATCTCCCATTACCAAATCTAAATATAAACTTAGAATGATGGTTTTTCAACCTTTGTGTGACCCTATAAGGATTCATAGGGTTTTTACACCCTATCTTGATTTGATGGTCAGGAATGATTAGATTCGATAATGGATATGGGTTAATCCATCCTCAGGGGGTTAATTAAGATATTTTAGACCCCTTTTGAGGTCATATGGGTAGTATATTATTTTTTGGTTGATTACTTTCCATGATATTGACTTAAATCAAAAATGTATTTTAATTATGATTTAAGTGTGAACCAAGACCTATGATTGGTCAGAATCACCCATAAATGCTTTTGAGCACCAAAAGGATTTAGGTAAAATAACCTAAACCAATGGTTTCTATAACTAACCTAGCCTTATTATAGCATAAATTTTGGGCCTTTACGTTGTGGGGCCTACTAGATCAGCTTAAATAGTGTTAGGTTTATTAAGAGCATATATGCTAATTTGAGAAAGTGGGGATGACATGGTTGCATAATCTACCATGAATCCACATGAATATTATAATACATGTAATTTAATCATGTGTGCTTATTACATCACTATGTGTGTCTTATGTCATGTATTTTTCCAACTAATGGCAATGTGTGTTAGTAGAATATGCTTTAGATATTCTTTAAAAAAGCCTTAGTTTTGTGTGTTTTTAGTCATGTCAATTTTTGGGCATGACACATAGACACTCATATTTGGTATTAAATACTTTAAAATATGTAATTTGGCAAAAACTTAACCTAATTAACTTGTTTTCATGTGCATAACTCTTATTCATGATTCCTCATGGCCATTTACTCTTATATGAGCCTTTCCCTTCCAAGTTATTATGGTTACATGGGACCTTCCTAGTCTATAATTAAACTATAAAACATCATTCTTATAGTTTATACATTATCCAAAATAACTAATCTTTTTATTGGATAAGTTTTTACTCTTCAAACCCATGTTGTACTTATCCATAAGGCACAAGCCCAATTGTGTACATTTTAATGGTTAGCTTCTAAAATTTAAATTGTTCAAAATAGATAGCTCATATGTTTCACATTTTTTTGAAGTGAATTACCCAAATATTTATCTATCTAAATGTATTAATCCTAATAATTTACCCATAAAACACTTATCTAATAAGGAATTATAAATACATCTACACATTGATGGGAACCTCCCTAATTCTTCTAAATATAAAATCCCTCAAAATATAAAACCCATGAGCTAAGTCTGCATATCATTTTCAAGTTCAATTCATAGATTTACAAGTGTTTAAATCCATACATATGATTACATTGTATGTTGATATTATATTGGATTACACACACTTAGGTAGGTGGTATAAATACATGTAATTTGAATTCTCTCTTAGGAGTATTGAATATGTAGGTAGTTCTCAGTCATATGGGGTGTATGAGGCCATCTCAATCCATTTATTTTACCCTTTTAACCATTCATATTTTTTCATAGTATAATTAAATGGCAAGGTTTTTGAAGAAAAGAGAAGGAAAATATATTTGTGTACACCTGGATTAATATAAATGAATACACAAGATCCCTTAATAGACATAGGCACACTCATCAAAATATTCATAAAATCTATGTAGACCACAAATATATTTATTCATCATACTAGATAGTACTGCATTGTCCAAGCATATAAGGAAATGTGGACTTGTCCAGGATCACACAAACACTTTGCTTCCAGATCTATGAATTCATAGGCATTTTATAGTGCCTTGTTAATAATTATATTCCTATCTTAGAATTTTATTAATATGAAAATATATAAGCAAATTATTTCTCTATTATTTTCCATAAGTAATGAGTTACTATATTAAGCCTAGTTATACTCAAATTTTTTAATAACTATATATCATAAGAAATTTGATTTAACATTCATTTTTATGTTATTTAGGTCACATTGGTCATTAAAAAGATAAAACATATTGGTGAGAATAATTTAGTTTAAAACATTTCCAACCCTTAAATGCCCTTAGGATTTATTCTTTATTTATAGGATTTTAGTTAGACCTGATTTTAAAATAAAAGCATAGGTGTAACTTTGTTGTTTTTCTCTTTTTACCTAGGGTTTTCATACTTAATATCATAATAGATTTGATTCCATTATGTTTTTTCCTTCATTTTAAAATATTTGGATCAAAAAAACTCTATTTTAAAAATGCTCTCATATTTTTGCTAGTTGTATTGCTTGAATAAAAAAACTATTTGCCATAATTATGTACTGATTTTTTAGAATTTAGAATTTACTATTTTTAATGAATTTCATATAGAGATTGAATGGTGTACTTATTTTTAAAATATATTTTTAGGTTTATATATTTACTTATTTTTATCAAAAAACCATTTTTTTAAAACTTCTTCACAATTGTCTTTGGGTGGTCAGTTCTCTATTCTAGACATTGTATGATGGCTAGAACAAATATTCATAATATATAATTTATCCTTTAAAAAATAATTATGTTTTATCTAAAATTATATTTTACACAAATACCCTATAAAAATAAAACTTTTAATTTATTACTATATCACTCAAATCTAGGCAATATAATATAATATTTGTAATAAATTCATTCAAGCATGTGTAATAAACATAATCAATAAACTATGTGACTTAAGATTAAGAAATAGCATATATTTTTTCCTACTTGTTTTAAATCATCATAGTCACTCAACTCTATCTCAGTCCTATAATATAGCCTTATGTTCCATTTTTTATGTGTTTTACCTTTTTTCTTGCCTAGACACTAGCATTGGATTTAGGACACTAACATCAGTGCTAGTGTCATGATTTTAATTATGTACCTATATTTTAGCCAACTAAAATTATTCATGGATCAATGTTTGTACCTGTGTTTCTTTTTTATATTTGAGTTTATGATTATACTATACACAATCAACCTATGATAACAAGACCTTAGTTTCTTGCCTCTTGTATACATGTGACTAAATAAAAATGTTTTAGCATGTGACTCAAGTTAACCATAATAACCCAATTATTTCTAAGTATTTCCTACATACCGATATATTCCAAATAGGGCCTCATACTTGCATGTATTTATCCCTCTTAGGTATGTGTGTGTAATGGTGATTTTACAACTATATTCTCTTTCTCCTATTGAAACTCTTGGTGTAAGAAATGCAAGTATAAATAAATACTTTGTAATACTTCAAAATTTAAATTTATCAATTTAGTATTTAGTGTGATTAATATTTTTTGAAAAAATAATGTATATTCTAATTAAGAGGCTTACTTGATAAAAAATAATAATCCCTAGCTTTGTGTATATAGACACCCTTTCAAATTTGAATTAAGACATAGTGGTACATGAAAATCAACCATATAATAAATATATGGGCCCTTTACAATAGTCACAAAGTGAAAAGATAAAATGAGAGGATGATAAGGTTTGGAACTAGTGTTAGCCCTCAAACACTAGCATTGGTGCTAGTTCCCTAAAGTTAATGCTAATGTCTAGGCACTCAAAATAGACAACAAAAACTTAGGGATCCCCACCAAAAGGTGGCTAAAATGCAACATAGTGAATATAAAGTATAAAAATAATAGACATTACCATAAAAATACATTGATCCCAAAGGGCCCATGTAATATTGTGCTACTAATTACTCAATCTTCTATTAAAATTCCTATACATCCAAAAATAATAAAAAGTACATAATATAAGAATTTTTGTACCAAATATAGGTATGTACATTTGTCCCATCCCCACCCTCCACTTGATCTAGTAAGTTCATTAAATCAAATTAATAAAATTAAATGAGGTTAAAACCTATGTGTGTAAACACACCTTGTACTTGTGGAAAATCCAAATTGAATTTGTAGATATTATCCTACAACCAAAATCATGTTACAATATAGTTTATGTATATAATCTAAATATGAGCAATAAACAAAAACATCAAGAAAGAAAGAAGATGGAAATAATACACCTATATATTTTTTACATAGTGACACCTCTAGAATATTATCCTCACCATGGAGGATGGATAAATATTAAGGATACTTGAGGCCCCATCCATTTTCTATCCAAGAAAATGAATGAGTCATCAAGATCATGTGTGTTTCATCTTGAATATGTTTTTTTGGTTTTGAAAAAGGAGAGTTGGGGGTGATCATGCCCCAACCTAGTATAATGGGATTATTTCCAAGTTCATCAAGGGAATTAAATCTCAATACACAACTCAAGTTTAAAAATACATAATCTAACCAATCTATCCAATCTCACCTCGGTCAATTGGTATAACCATCTCAACCTATAAAATGAATTAGTGCCAAGGCCATCAAGGACATTGAATCTCAATCACATTACTCAAGGATGCCAACTACCATAGATAGAAAATGGCTTAATTTTAATATTATATTTATAATTTGGTGCATTTGCATGGAATATGAACCTCTAATGTATCTCAATTTTAAGTATTTGTCAAAATGCAACCTTTACTCTATAAACTATATATAATATGTGTCATAAATTAAAAAAATCTACCATAAATCTATGAAAATCAATGATAATGGATAAATTTTATCATAAGTGTCTATCCAAATCATATAAATTGTATCAAATTCTACTAATTATCCTATTTTATGTATGTGGACTCATGTATTTATGACATGCCCCCAGTTTTTATTATTAGAATGTAGCATGGTGGTCTCCTTATCAGAAAAGGATAATATGACTATATCATATGTGTATTAATCAAAGAGTATTTAATCATGTACTGATGATATGCCTCAATAGAATTTTAATTTTTAATGTTTGGATATTTTATAAGAAATATGGTATTTTACTTACGAATTATAACTTTGTTGCAAACTATCTAATAATATTGCATTTTTGAAATTTTAAACTAGTGTTAATGAAAATTATATGGTATCAAATAGCTATTTGTGTGGATCCCATATTAATTTATGATTCATTATTTAGATACATGGTTCTCAAAATAACATAGTTTGAAATTTGAAAATGCATGTTGCGATAGAAAAATCAACTGCTATATATGGATTTTTAAAATTTATTTTTATTTCATTTTCATTTTTAGCTATTGAGTTTTTTTTTGCTCTAGAATTTTTCCACAATGCCTTGAGGGAGATTAGTGCACCCTAAGTGGTATTTTTTTTCCTTTATCATTTATTAAAATTTTGAATTTTCTTGATTTTTTATTCCACTTTTGGGTGTCAAATAAAATCTATAAACACTACCATTGACATTTGGGATGGTACGTCTAATAGTCAATGCTAATGTTTGCTTATTTGATGGTAGTGTCCAACATTAGTGTCTGTCTATGTGTTGATATACTTTTAATGTTTTTATGTTAATATTGGATGGAATTCACAACTAATGTGACTCTTTTTTCTTGTTTATTTTTTATAAATACATGCATATTTGTGAATTCATATATGTGAAACATTTGTCTACCTTGGTGGAGTTTGGTTTAGATGTCACACACTAGGCTATTATTGTTCAGGATAGGCTTGCTCAAGTAGGGCAATTAGGTTAGATTCATTATGATATTTACCTGATGACAACATTAGTCAAGATTCAAAATGTAGATACTTGTACCTTCTAACTCCTAATAGGGGATGTGATGGTCACATTAGAGGATGTGTATCATAATTTTCACTTGACCATTATAAGAGAGAGGACCCATGTATCATGGGATGGTAGTGTAGGATGCTTTCATAGTCTCATGCATATTTCATAGGTCATTGAGTATATATGGGAGATCCCTATGCTACAATCCATCTAGAAGACATAGTCCAATCTAATGTTTCATGGTTATGGAATTTCATCTATTATTATTTAGTTTATTTTATTATTGTATAAGGTGGTGAGTTTTCTATTCTTATCATATGTATCATATTTTTTGGAAAATTGGGAACCTAGGTGTTAGGTTTTCTTTGGGATGCACCATGGTGACCGATTTGTTTATATATTTATACATATTTTTCTTAGAGTTGTAGTGTAAAATTAGGTGAAGTAATGCTTCATCTATGGGCATATGATCACCTTTTAGCTGTATAATGCATTGATGTACCCCTTGCTAGTTGGATCTATTAACGTCAACATACCCTCATTTATTAAAAATGCGGACCCATGTGTCAAATTTTGCAAATTTATATCATGAAATTAAGTATTCACTTGATCAGTGTGTCATTAGCATGATTGCACATTATTTTTAGTTTGAAGATTAGCCACACCATGGTATGGCTAACTTATCTATTCATGGTCTGGTTTAGTCTTATCTAAAGTGCTAAAATTGGATATTTATGTTTTAGGTTGCAAGTTTAATGGAGATCATTTGGGAATGAACATGCTTAGGGTTTTGTGCTTAAATGTTAAATTGATCTTTTACAAGCCTTGGCCTATAATTTATGGATAAAATTCATATTTTGAAACCCTAGCCTAATGTTTTACCTAAACCTATTAATTTAAATTTAAATTTGGTGTGAGCCTTTTATTTAAATTTAAGTGGGAATAAATTAATCATACCATGGAATTAGTTCAATTTTTATCCTAAGGCTTGGTCATGTTTTTCAACACAACCAAACCTTAGGCTAAAATCTCACACTTGGTCTCTTTTATGTCCTATGACCTTTTTGTTCCCTTTTATCCTAGCTTGGCCTAAGTAAATGAATAGTCCTTTTATTGTAAAGCTTAGCCTAAAGCCCTATCCTAAGGTTTATTGTAATTATTAATATATGAAAACATTAGGCTATTGCTTTAGGCTACATACTTTTATTTTTATGGGGTCCTTTTATTATGTTCCTGGCCTTGATCTAAAACTTTATGTTAGGTCCTTTATAATTAGCGAGGTCACTTTAATATGTTTTAGCCTAGTTTAAAATCTTAGGTTAAAATCCTTACACTTGGTCCCTTTTATTACTTATGGAGACCCTTGTATTATACTTTGAGCTTTGTCTAAACTTTAGCCTAAATATTTATTCATGTTTATTAACACAAATAAAACCTTGGTCCAAAACCTTACTCTGAATTATATATGTTTATCAAGCCTAACTTAATATTTTCATCAACTATAGGGAAAAATCACATTCAAATACTTATATCCCAATCTACAATCCACATTTTCTCACACTAGATTGATCTAATAGTGCACATCGAGTCAAAATTTCAAAAAACCTTCAAGACTAGCGAGGTGGTGACCAGTGTCACCATTTTGTTTAAAGGATATTGAGAAACCAATGGCAATCCACTTCTAATATTGAGATACAATGGTATGAATTCATCTAGATGAGATTGATATGATAATGCAAAACTAGCATAAATTTTTTAATGAAGCCTCGAATAAATTCCAAACCACCATGTGACATAAAGGTATTTCCTAGTAGAACTGATAGAGTGTAAAAAAACCAAAAAATGACAAGTGGCAAGCTTGATAGATAGCCATGTAGATGAATTTAAAATTAGTGCTCATGCACCCATCAATGGCATACTCATAGAAATCAAATGATTATCACAATAATCTCAAATTTAAGATAGTTAAAAGACTTATAAACATGTTTAAAATTGATTATGATGCACCCATTAATGACACCCTCACAAATGTCAAATGATGGTCATGAGGACGTCAATTTTAAGATATATACTTGAATCTAAATTCAATAGTAATGGTAATATCTTGAATAGTGACAAGTAGAGTGCCACAAGGATGCCATGGACATGCCACATTAGAGCCATATGAGTACAATGTGCCAAATCAGAGACCTTGTGGACCTAGTAATGTAAAGGTAGAGATTGAATCTCATGATGTTTGAGCTCACAACCACTATTAAAGCATTGTTGGAACTTGAAAGAATGTCCTAGAAATAGGGGACCTCTCTAATGACCTCAATCAATTTTTAGATAGGGTAATGCATATATTGGATAGTTTATCTAGACCACTATAGCTTATTAGGACAAGTGAAAGAGATCTTCATAAAACTAATTATTAGCCATAAGCATCAAAAGATAGCATCAAAAATAATGAAGACTACAACAACACACAGGGTTCTCAAAGATAAGTTAGTTTAAATAAGAATATTCTTTTTTAACCATAATTCTATAATATTTTGAAATAGGATATTATTTTATATAAAGATGTGTAATTTGTAAGAGCACATTATCTATAAGTTAGTCCATTAGAAAAAAGTCATTTATTTTAGAAGAGAATAAAAGGACAAATGTCCCTACACCTGTACATTTTTAATTAGTTAGGACTAACTGAGATGTTTCTTTTCATCTTATAAAAGGAACAATTAATGCAAATGAGGAATTATACAAAGATTATCCATATTTGTTTGTGTCATAGGTTATTATGGTTTCTCTCTTACTTGTTGGTTATAATTTTTAGATTTGAATGGTTATTATGAATTCCTAATGTATGCATTTTAATGTAGAGATATTAACTTGTGAAAATGCTATATTGACTGAAATTGCTTAGGTTCATTTTATTTTATTACTTTTCTTGCATTTGGGATATGTTGTTTGCTTGCAGGGTAAATCTTAAAATTAAACCTGGTTCTTATTTGTATTATTTTTCACCTTCCTTAGAAGCTTTCCTAATGTGTAATAATATTTGAGCTTATGATACTTCATGTTATACATTGGTTAAGTGCATGCCTAGATGATATTTGAACTTTGTCATAATATTTGGAATGAAGATCAGTAACATCTCTTTTATGCCCTACCATTCCTTGTGTTCATTTTTAACTTGATCACTTTAGCTTAATTCCCATTATAAATATACATCTTAGATTATTTATGAAATTAGTTCTTGAACATAATTAATTATTCTTAGCATAGATACTTCATACTTTACATATATCTGCTATTTGGCCATGATGTCTCCCAACCACAAAATATTATAAATATTGTGAAACAGTCACTTGTTATGCCTTTGTTCTATCAAAGATAATAGGGTTATCATAACCTGAAACTCATGCATTGAGTTCTTAGGAATTCTAAAATGATAAAAAAAATTAAACACTTTGGGCACCTATGGTACACATTTAAGCATTAATAGGAGGAGCTTCACTAGTGTTAGAAGGAGGGACTTTATTTATATCTTTGTGGATTTATAGAATCTTTGATAATTTTGGTGTGTTTTGATCAAATATTGGTGTATTGTTTACATATGTGTGCTCCTTTGAGCATAATTATGTACAAATCATTGATATTTAGGGTTTTAGACCAGACTTTGGGATTCTTTGAGCCAAAGATTGATATTCTTTGAATATATACGGATGTTCATGCAAAGGTAGTTCATGTTTTGTATATTCCTCACATTTAAGGTTAGTAATAACAATATTATACAAAGATTAATGAGTTTTTTACAAATTTGAGTTTATTCAAGCTTAGACATGTAAATATCCCTCTCATTCATCAGTCTAGATGTATCTATGAGCTTATTTAGTTAATGATAATCATGATTTACATGTATTTATTCAAAATTGTTTTAATGTGCAAACTTAATCATTGTACTTTGTAAAGGTTGTTTTGATGCATCATATTTTAAACAAGTTTCAAGGTCACAAGCTAGAATTTCCAAAAGTGATACCAAGGTGAGCATAAGTTTTCAAGGTATTAGCCAACTCCACCAAGTTAGAGTGCTCAATTTTTAAGGTATGGCTTGGTTAGATGGTTCTCCAATCAATGTTCCAAGTATCATGCATGACTTACCAAGAAATGATAAAAGGTATTTGCCCTATTTCAATCCTAATGATGTTGTCACAACTAAAGAACATGTTAAAAGTTTCAAATCTACTTTAAGACTTTTGAATGTTTTTCATGAGGACATAACATGTAGATTGTTCCCATTTACTTTCAAAGATGTTACATTTGAATGGTTACTTAACATTATATAGGATTTCATAGCTAGCTAGGATGATTTTAACATAATTTTTAGCTATCAATTTTGTAAAAGCATTAGTCCATGCATTCTATATCAACAATTCACCACTATTAAGAGAGATGCTAGTAAGACTAGTAAAGCCTTTAATGTTATATAGTAAAACCATAGCTCCTTATAGACCTGATGAGGCTTTAACCTTATAGATTTATAAGGATGATTTGGATCCCATGAATTCTATGTTTCTCAAGAGGTTTTCTCATTTCATAAACACTTTAACATTGGCTTATGTTGAAGCTATAATAATCAATGATCAAATGCAACCTCAAGGTCAGCTTGCATACAATATTCCCAATGTCAACCCCATTTTACTAGTATTAAATATTAGTCCTAATTATAATCAAGCATTTAATTAGACATCAATATTGAAATAAATTCCCTTAATCCATGCCTATCCTAGCCAAAATTTAGGGTTCTTAAATAATGATACAAATGGATTTCATCCATAAGGTCAGAGAGCTTTGGTTCCCACTAGTAATGATAATTAAGTTCATAAATTAGAAGCACCAATGAATGAGGATGAATCCATAATTAATATGGTTCACAGATTAAGAACCAATTTCCTTCAATTGTAAAAGCAAGTGGGAAATACTGGGGAAGGATTTAACAAAAACTATGATTCTCAAAGGTTTGATAGATCCACAAAAAAATTTCATGATAAAAATAATAATAACTCATATAAGGACATATATAAAATGAACCTTTATGATATAATTATATCTTATCATAATAATGTCTTATAATCATGTCAAAGTGAAATGGATACATCTGAACCTATTCTTAATCAAGACATTATTATAGGTACATCTAGATTTTCAAAAACTTCTAAATCCTTCATACAAGATTTTGATTTTCCATTTGAATAATAAAGTGAACCAAAAGACAATGTATAAGATGAAATGGATGTTTAAGATGAGCATCCCCATGAATAAGATCAAATACAATCTGACTTCTCTCTAGAAGATAGCTTTGAAGGCAATTCATATCAGGTCACTACTGAAATAGAGTCTTCCCTTGAAGAAGAAGAAGACCAGTGGAAACATTTATACCAATATTGATTGAAATAAATTGAGGTATGTCAAGACAAAAATATCAATCTTGAGACCCCAAATCAAGATGAGTTTGGAGTTTATTGGTTAGATGAGATGCCAATCTACATGGAGGATGAAGATGAAGCAAGTCAAATGGATTAGGAATTTTCATATGACACCTTCAAAATGGTGAAATTATGTGATCAAGTTGATTCAAATGGTAAGTCCATAGATGAATTTCATGGTCTTTTAGTTTATTAGGATGAAGTATCCTTTAAATATGATTTGGTAAGTTTTGGTACAAAGATTGGTATCATATCCCCACCTCAAGCTGAATTTGATGAAGACATTAGGAAAAGAATTTTAGTTGATCTTCCATCAATGAATGAAGGTGATATAATTCACTATTTATTTATGACTAAAGGATAATTAACACTCTTGATGCAATAAATATGGATTTGGGAATAGCATCATTGGGTCTTAGATCCATATCTTTGATCCATGCATTTGAGAATGTTGATAGGAAGCTAAGCTATATCACTTAAAATATACAAGCATACAAGTGCTCATATGCACAAGAAGAGGCCATTGAATGGAATTAATCATGCTTCAAAGTTATATAGTAGACTAAATAATTTTTAATTTAATCTAGGATGTAATTAATTTATGTATTTATTATAGGGCTCAATTTAGTTTCTTTCCTATTCTTTATGTCTTTATTTTTTCATTTGTATCCCTTATATATATATAATGTTTGTATATATTTGTTTTCCTTTTGTGACTTGTTCCTTATTTATAAATAAGTCATTTTGGAAATCACTTAAATCAAGTTTAATCTAGTTTCTCAAGAAACTTACTAGTTTAGAAATGTAATTATGACTTCTCAACATTGGTTAATCATGGATTGTTATAATATGAGCTCGATGTTGTAGTTTAGAAAAACTAGAAAAGACCGATAGATAAGTTAATTGTTCCTTGAGATTTTAAACCTTGTTATGTTCTAAGCTTGGTTTTAAGAATAATTACACATGTAAGATGAAATCTTAAATAATTAGGACATAATCATGCTTGCACTTAAAAAACATTAATTGCCTAAGACAGTTTATAGCCAAGGGTGATTATCTAAAAATCAAACACTTGACCAAATACCTAAACCTAGCTAACCTAGTTCCCAACCTTTTATGGAAAGCTAAAATGATCTAAAAATAAAAAGATAAGAGATTATTGCAAAATCAAAAAATTTCCAAGTAAAGATGATTATGGTAATCTCCACTAAGGCTTTGGATGCTTGGTTGGTAGTGGAGTAAGACCTTGAGTAGAGACAAAGGCATCTATATTGGGGCTATGGATGTCTGGTTGGTAGAAAAGAAATGCCCAAGCCTTATTTGAGCTAAAGCATGGTTCTTAATGAATATTCAAACATGATAAAATTTAACATTAAATATTAAAGTCATGAACTTGGAAGTTATTCTCTAAATCCTCTAGCAATCAGTAAGTGGAATCAAAGCACACACATAACATGATTGAGTTTTGATTTTTTTATCCTAATTTGGCATACACAATATTTATTATAACCATGAAATGATCTTAATTATGATGTCTAATCAAATATAATAAGTATTTTAATTATTATTTTAAACCAAACTCTCTAAATTCTAAACATATTACTATGTTTCCCCCGGAAGTCACCATTTCTTGAGGTCAACATATCCCCATTTCTAAAAATAGGGACCCATGTGTGAAATTATGAAAATTTTTATCTTAAAATTAAATATTTACTTGATCAGAGTGTCATTATCATTATTTCACATTGTTTTTATTTTAAATATCATCCACACCATGGTCTGGATGACTTATTTGTTTATGGTTCTAGTTTAATCTTGAATAAAGTGCTAACATTGGATATTTATGTTTCAAGTTGTAGGTTTAATGGAGACCATTTAGGAATGAACATGCTAGGGTTTTATGATTCAATGTTAAATTGATATTTTACTAACCTTGGGCTATAATTGATTGATTAAATTCATATTTTAAAACTCTAGCCTAATGTTTTACCTAGACCTGTTAGTTCAATTTTAAATTTGGTGAGATCCTTTTATTTAAATTTAAGCAGGAATAAAATAATCATACCATAGATTTAGTTTAATTTTTATCCTAAGGCTTGTTCATGTTTTTCAACATAGCCAAACCTTAAGATGAAATCTCACACTTGGTCTCTTTTATGTCCCACGACCCCTTTGTTCCCTTTTATCCTAGCTTGGTCTAATTAAATGCATAGCCCCTTTATTATAAAGCTTAATTAAAGCCTTATCTCAAGGTTTTTTCATATTTATTAATATGATGAAAACCTTAGGTTATGACTTTAGGCTATGTCTTCTTATTTTTATTAGGTCCTTTTATTGTGTTCCTAACCATAGTCCAGAACTTTATACTAGGTCCTTTATAATTAGTGAGGTCACTTTAATAATCCTAGTTTAAAAGATTAGGTTAAAATCCTTATGCTTGGTCCCTTTTATTACTCACATGGTCCCTTTTATTATGATTTGATATTAGTCTAAACTTTAGCCTAAAGATTTATTCATGTTTATTAACATGATAAAACCTTAGTCCAAATCCTTAGTCTAAATTCTATATATTTCTTGAGCCTAACTTAATATTTTCATTGACTGCAGGGACCAATCACGTTCAACTACTAAGATCCCAATCTATAGTTTGTGTTTGCTCACACTAGATTGATCTAACAACATGTATCGATTCAACATTTAAAATAAGCTCTAGGACTAAAGAGGTGGTGACAATTGTCACCATTTTGTTTAAAGGATATTGAGCAGCCAATGGTGGTCCACTTCTTAAATCGAGATCTAATGACACATGTTCATCTAGATGATATTGATATAATAGTGCGAGATCAACATAGACTTTTCAATGGATAATTGAGGAAATGTAAGACCACAATATGGTAGAAAGGCATTTCCTAGTCTAAATGATAGAGTGTAAAGCAAACCAAAAAATGACAAGTGGAAAGCTTGGTAGATAGACCCATAGATGCATTTAAAATTTATGGTTTTACACTCATCAATGATATCCTCATAGATGTTAAATGATGTCCATGTGAACATCAAATTTAAGATAGTAAACATCCCCATATATGTGTTTAAAATTGATTTTTGTGCACCCATCAATGATGTCCTCATGGATGTCAAATGATGGTCATGAGCATGTCAATTTTAAGATAGCTTCTTGGATCCAAAATCAAAGGTAACAATTGTATTTTGAATAGTGACAATCAGAATACCATAATGATGCTATAGAAATACCACATAGAGCCACGTGAGTGAAATATGCTAAATCAAAGACTTTGTAGACCTGGTATTATAAAGGTAGAGATCTAATTTCATGTTGTTTGATCTCACATCCACCATTGAAGCACTATTAGAACTTTTAGGAATGTCCTAGAAATGGGGGACCTCTCTAATGAGCTCAAGCAATTTGTAGATAGGGTAATGCATATATTAGATAGTTTAGCTAGATAAATAGAGATTATTAAGAAAAGTGAAAGATATCTTCATAAAACTAATTTTCATCCATAAGCATCAAAAGACAACATTAGAAACAATGAAGACTCCAACAACACACAAGGTTCTTAAAGATAAGTCAGTTGAAATAAGAATATTATTTTGTAACTAGCATTGCATAATATTTTGAAATATGATATTATTTTTTATAAATATGTGCAATTTGTAAGAGCATATTTTTTATAATTCAGTCCATTATAAACAAGTAATTTGTTTTAGAAGAGAATAAAAGGACAATTATCCCTACACCTATACTTTTTCAATTGGTTAGGACTAACCGACATGCTACCTTGGATCTTATAAAAGGAACATTTTAAATTGTAAAAAGGGGAGTTTTTGAGCCAAAAACTTGTGTAAACTTTTGAGAAATTAATTCAAGTGAGGAATTCTACAAAGATTATCCATAATCATTTGTGTCATAGGTTATTATGGTTTCACTCTCACTTATTGGTTCTAATTTCCATATTTGAATGGTTGTTATAAATTCCTAGTTTGTACATTTAAATGCAAAGCTATTAATTTGTGCAAAT
>JARHVA010004610.1:1247500-1260000 GCA_037957365.1 Torreya grandis
TAAAATGATGCTAATGGACCTATAATGGATGATATGTTCTTTGATAACACAAGCATGGGATGAAATTTTGAAACTTTTCATTTTGAAGGTGTTGTTTCCACTGAAAATGCACCTTTATATATCATTTTCAATACATTTGTTGATAAAAACCTACAAATAAGATTCAAATCATATAATTGACCATTTTTCTTAATGGCTAAAAACCTATAAATTGACTGGTCACATGACCAACTTTGAATAAATACTAACTTCAAAGATCTGATATTTTCACAATCCATACAAAATAATAATTAATCTTCTATAAAAATTATGTAAAGTTTTAATCTCAATGCATTTCAGATCCACTTCTATGATCCTTCATCAAAAAAAATATTTGCTTGATGAAGGATCACATAAGTGGATCAAAACACATCAAGATTAAAACTTTACATAATTTTTCCAAAAGATTAATTAGTAAATACTAACTTATCAAAAAAAGTGTTGCAATACAAGCTACTTAATGATGAATGTGACAAAATTATCAAAATGAAATATTTGGAGGTTTAAACTCTTGAACTCTATTATTGCATGTGAATTAAAAAAATTTGATCACCAACTTGTTTATAAGTAATTTGGAAATATAAATGAAAGATATTTATTTTAAAATGTACTTCATGATTTATACACACACACACACATGTAAAAATATTTCACCTAGATATCCACTAAGTTAAAACTACAACTAGATTTTAGTGGGACCCACTCCAATGTTAAAAGAGTAAAATATTAGGGTTATGAAATATATTTATGTGCCATACTTCTGTACTCATCCTTAACACACTATAGGACTACTATAAACAACAAATTGTTACATCAAATGCCATTATTGTTCATATTTCAATAAAATAAAAATAGGTAAGTGTTTAGGTAGGAAAAATAGGGGTTTTACAAATATTACTAACAAATAAAAGGATGAAAATTAAAATTTTAATAGATAGGATGCCATTTATTCACTTAGAGGCCAAAAAATTAGGGTGAGGTCATAAAAATGCATATATTGATCCAAAATGGTTTCCAGATCCATATAATCAATGAAAAAGGGTTTTTAGGATGAATTTCAATACATAGAATATGTAATTATTTCATAAAAATAGATTTGATATTACAAATGTTTGTATCAGTCTATACAAGGGATCTAAAATTGGTTATTTGGAATTTATTTAAATAGTTTTGGACCCTATAAATGTCATATAATATGTAATTTTTGATCATAGACTTATAGATGCCATAAAAAATACATTGGAGGATATACATAGGGGATTCTTGGGTTGAAAAAGTTCATACAAGCATATATTTGATTAGTTTTCTTATTGAGATGTTAAAAATAAAATATTCTTTTTTTTGTAACTGTACAAGTCCATATTCAAGTTGTACTAATCCATATTCATGTTGTACTACTATTTTCTATGGGTTGTGAACCTTATAGATATAAAAAATGGGTTTTCTAGGTGTTATGAGGCCATAAAAACTCAAATGTCTCAAGAGATGTAGTGTAAATGATTGCATAACATATATATATATATATATATATATATATATATATGTATATATATATATATATATATATATATATATATATATATATATACATATATATATATATATATATATATATATATGACCAAAAATTCCATACAAAGGAGGTTTGTGAAGCTTTATAGTAAAAAATAAATAAAATTTATTACCTTCAAATGTTACCTTTAAATGCTTTATATTCTAATTTATTTCTCCCTTATTCACTTGGAAAACATAACTCTTTCTCTTCACATGCATAACCTTGCTCTCCTTCTTCATGTGGCTTTGATGTCACTATTGGGACCGTAATGGATAGGTAAATGATTAAATTTAAAAATATTTTAAATATATTTATCAAAAATTTAAAATATTTTATTGACTTCATATTTACAAGGCACCTTAGATTTATAAGCTTGCAATGCGGTTTTACTATAGGACTAACTATCTCATGAATTCAACCCATATAAAAACCACTTTTACAAACTAACATTAAGTGATTTATTTATTACTAAGACCTAAATAAATTAATTAAACTACAAAATGGTTGTATGTGACCCATACTAATCAAGTTATGACTAATAACTAAATAAAGTAACATTGGATCAAGCGACCCAACACAACTAAAAAATTCAAAAAGAATAGTTATTAAAGGAATGTTACATTAGGAAAAGATATAAAAATAAAAATTACTAAGAGATAAGTTGAAAAATAAAATAAGGTTAAACATGAATGTTTACTTATGAAATAGAAACTAAGTAATCATATTTGAGAAAGAAAGAGGTTTTTAACAAAGAATTTCAAAACAAAGATGTTCCTAAAAAGGATTTTTTCATAAGCATGGTTTTCAAGGGGGAAATTACAAGGTATTCCTCATTTATATAGATTTTATTATTAATTATATTATAGATGACAAGTAATGTAACAATGTTATGATTGATAATATCATTGTAATTAATATTTATAGTATGACACTTCTCAAATATCTTGGATATATTAAAGAAATAATTGAATAAGGCTACTTTATCTTGACTATTTATCAGATCTATTGAGATACCTATAACACTTGGTCCAAAAACATGTTTTGTGGTATTTAGAATTTGCCTTGGTTTATCCTAAAATAGTATTGAATTAGGAATATCTTGGATGAGAGCAATTGGAGAAACACTGGGAAAAACTATATTACATTTTATCATGAATGTGTTGTTGTTATCATTTCAATAGAATAAGTATTTTCAAAACAATAAAAATAAATCAAAATTATTTTTTTAACTAAGTTTCAAGGAATGATGTCAAATTCTTATAAATTTATAAATAAGATTCAAGATCTTGATAATAGGGAACATATCTAAGTGTAACATAAATTATAAAATTTTGTTCCAAAATATGGGGAAGTTGGTTATGAATATCCTACTATAGATAGAGAAGATGATGGGAATGACATGTCAAAATTATAAAAAAAAAATAAAGAAAATTAGTTCTTTCTAAGAACAATGACTACATGGATAATATTGGTAATTGGCATTATAGTTTCAAAGAAGAAGATCAAATTATTTATACAAGCCAAGAGCTTCTTGTTTTACATAATGATACAATAGAGAATTTGAACATAATCTATATGTAAATGGTGATTTAGTAATACAAAACCCATATATTACTACCCCATATGTGGGATAATTAGTTAATATGAATATAACTTAGATTCAAAAAAAATAAAAACTTAAAAAAATACCAAATTTTTTAAATATTCAAAAAATTAAAAACCTAAATATATGCATGACTTATATTATTTGTTTATAATATTTTTTTTCTTTATTATATATACAATGTTATATATTTAATTTTTCTATATACATGTTTCATGGTATATGTGAGTGAGATGTAGGACATATATAGGTCATCTATAATATGGATTTTTTTTTTTGAAACATTCTTACACCTAAGAACCACCTTCCTACATTGGGGGCATGCTATTATTAATGGAATCTTGATACTTTACACAAGTTTTATCTTTATATGATTTTTTCCATTGATAATAGTGCATTAATTTATACTAATTTTACCTGACTTGTTATAAATTATATTATTGATATTATTATTTCACTAAATATTATATTTTGATATATGTGATAATGACACACATTGATTGTGTACATTAATCTTGTTTGGTCTAAGCATGATCAATGTTATTCCTTGTTCTTTGTTTGACTTTATTTATTGTGTGACATTTGATATTCCATTATGTTTGTGACATTTTATTTTCATTGTGTATGTGACATTATATATTTTATTATGTGTGTGTGTGTGTGTAATTTTATTTTACATTATGTATATGACATTCGATTATCCATTATGTGTGTGACATTTGATTATCCATTATGTAAAGATTTTTCCTCATGTGACATTGAGTGTTAATGTGTGTGCTTAATTATGTATGTCATTTCCATGCCATTATGTCTGAATATATTTTATATGTGTGGATAAATATAGGATTTTCTATTGATATTGTTCATGTCATGATTTATATCATGCATTCTTCCATTTATTTCTAGTGTCATGATACATATAATGCACTTTTATGCCTAGTTATTACTCATTTTATGAAATATCATTGCTACTTTGAATTTTTTATTCATTTATCATTGATATATATATATATATATATATATATATATATATATATATATATATATATATATATATATATATATATATATATATCTTGAAATGGCATGTGTATGCTTATGATGCATATTTCATATATACTTAGATGTGTTATTATTACTATGATGATATTTTCTCCATATGTTACTTGATTCTTTACACTATTTATATCTTTCTATATATAACATTGTGCATTTAACTTATTATTTTGAGATGATTTATTCATAGTTTTAATTCCTCACCTCAAAAAAGGGGCATACATAGTGGCTTGTCATAAAAAATAAGCATTCATAGTTACTAAAAATTTAGATTATGGGCATAGATTACTTCACTTTATTACATGTTTGCTCATATTATGACAATTTTGAGTTAGACTGGGGGAAAATGTGCCTAGCATGTCACATATTTCATATATATTATGATATTACAATAAAAATTTATAAGATTCAATTTACACATATTATTTCAATGGGGGCATGTACACCACATATGTTGGTAATTTTGCGTATATCATGATATATTGGCATAGAATATATGACTCAGATTACTCAAATTAACATATATAATGCAAAATAATCTTATTATTTTCTCAATATTGGTCATGTTTATTTTTAAAAATAAATTATATTTATAAATTACTTATGGATTACTCTATAATTACTTAGATTGAATCATATAATTCATTTTCATTGGATGATTCAAAATGTTTACACATAATCTCATAAATTTCTTAGGCTTATTAGAACCTATAGTGAATTCCATTTACTCATATTTATTAGACTTGTGTGGTGTTGAACTTATTCATAACATAAATTTTAGGAACTTTTCCATTTCAAATGAGGGTTGGGGCATTTTCAGTTGAACCTATATTTTTAAAAACCCATCTTTAATCGAGAATGATCACCTCGTTATCCATTGTCTATAGAAGACAATTTTATAGAATATTGTTTGTCCTCATGCATGCATGTATATTAATTACTTTATATTAGATTTCACATATGTTAAATTTTTTAATTTTTTATTTTGTATAATAAATAAAAAATGGATTTATACATGTTTCATTGTAGTTTTTCAAGGATTTAGGCACACAATACATACTTGAGCACACCCATCATGCTTATCCTAGGATCACCTTCTATCCTTTTACTCTAGAAAGTAAATTACTAGAATAAAAGTTGGGGGATTTAGACATTAATATTTGGTATTAGACACATGAAAATGTGTAGTTTGACCAAACCTTAACCCACTTGACTTATGTTCAATACATAACTCTTATTTGTCATTATTCATAACCATTTACTCTTATATGGGCCAGACCCTTCCAAGTTATCATTAATATTACATAAGATATTCATAATCTATACTTAATCTAATAAACATAATTCTCAAATTATATCCATGATCCCAAATCATTATTATTCTCTATTACATGAGCCTATGCTTTTCACATAATACCATCATGGTGGACCTATCTAGAAAGATCAAACCCATTTGTGCACCCTTTAATGGCTTGATTATAAAATTAAAATATGTTCAAAATGTTCATCATGTAAATTTCTCATATCATTTCAATGTAAATTACCCAAAGAGTAAGATATATAAACATTAGAAACCTAATAATTAACCCATCTAACACTTATCTAACAATGCACTCGAAATACATATATACAGCGAGAGGAAACTCCCTAATTCTTCCAATATGAAATCCCTAAAAATATAAAATCCATTAGTTAAGTTTAAATACATTTTCTAAGTTCAATTCATTAGTTTTCAAGTTTTTAAATCCATACATAAGATTTCATTTCATGCTCATATTACATAGGATTGCAAACTTGGTTAGATGGGATAACTACATGAAGTTTGACTTCCCTCTTCAGAGTTTACATATGTAGGTAGTGATCAATCATAGAGAGTATCTTAGGCCAACTCAACCAATCCATTTTACCCATTTCCCTCATTCACATTTATTTCATTTTATAATGCAAAGGGATAGGTCTTTAAAGCAAAGAGAAGGCAAACTTAATTGTGTGTACCCAAATGATTAAATAAAAATACATGGGATCCTCCATAAATAGATGCATTCATAATAATATTCATAAAATCTAAAAAAACCATAGAGATAGTTATGCATCCTAGAGGATAATACTACACTATGCAAGTGTCTAAGGAAATGAGGACTTATCTAGGCTCACATAGACATTATTTATAGATTTGAGCAATTATAAGCCTATTCTAATGCATTTATAACAATTATGTTCTTACTATCTATGAACATTTTAGTCATTATGCTAAGCAAGAAGGGGAAAGGGGTTGGGTTTCTAAATTTGGTAAAAGGTGATGATGAGGAAGAGGGTGATGGGGATGGGTATATTGAGATGAGGGTAGGATATCTAGTTCTTTTGGAGTTGTTCATAGATGTCATTCTCATAAGCAAAACTTATATAGTCTTGTTTCAAGGATTTGGACTCCTTGATTGGTGTCTATTAACAATTTTATAGTGTAAGCCTAAGGTTTATTCTAGTTTCTACAAAAACTCTTTTAGTTTTCTCTATTATTGAATGGTGTGACCCCATTTTGAAATGGCCATGGGTATTTCTATTTAGTAGATATGAATGGGCTCTTAGGTGTCTTTAGGCCTCTTAAAGCACTATCTTATACTATGACTAGATAGATTTAAGAGGCCTTGATAGTCATTTTCATGGTCATTATAGGTATGTTGTGTTAGAATTTGGGTTTTTTATGTTTGAAACTTTCCTTGTTAAGATATCAACTATTACTTTGTTTCCTAAAATTTTCAAGTGTTATCCATAGTCAAGGATTCAAATCCATATTAGCCTTCCTAGGAATTTATTGAAATGGTTCTCTATTGGTGAGTGGCTTGAAGGTTTTAAGCTACAAGTAAATGCTCTTGTTAGTGTTAGATCTATTTTTTTTTATTTTTTTCCTCTTGGAATGGCACAAAATGGTTGTGACTCAAACTTTAGGCTAGGTTTTGGAAATATTTTAGCTCTATACATTGCTTGGATGAGGTTATCCTTTGTGTTAAGCACTCTTCTCAAATATATAGACTTGTTAGCTATGATTAAAGTGTCGGCCCTTATTGAATACATGTCATAGTTTGGGATTCTTTTGGAAGATTTTGATTTGATTATGATAATCCTAAATGGTATATTTGTTATAGTTCTAAAGTGAAAAATGAAATATTTAGCTCTGAGTATAAAGGAGAGCCAAAACCATAATAGTAAGTCTTTTTCATGTTTAATCTTAGGGGATTTGGTGAATAGCTCCAAATTTTTTGGTATGTTAAATTCCTTTCAAGATCCTAGTCTCATCCATAGTTTTGCCTACCCATTATTTTGTGGCCGATTATTTTTCTAGGTGTAAATGATCTAGTTTACTTTTTAGAATCATTATATGGATATGGGTTTGGGGTCCTATTTCATACCCTCATAGTTAGCATGATTCCTTCACCCTAATTTAAGCTATGATTTTTTAGTTTTGGGTCCTATTGGGGCCCCATAGGGTTTATTTTTATTCATTTAACTTTGGAGACCTAGACCTCCATCTTGTCTAGGCTAGTTCTTGATCCAATCAAAATTGGTCTCTGGTCCCTTAGGACCTGGATAGTTCTATTTAATACCTATGACTCTTGGTTTATTAGTCCAAGTTTTTTTTAGGTTCAACTAAAACCAACTAGTTCCTACACTAGTAAAAAGTGGTTGTTACCTTTTTCATTATTTTTCCTCTCTAGAGATTTGGGCCTCTATTTGTGCCCAAGTTGATTCTAGATTTGGTCAAATTCTAGAAGGGTGGTTTTTTTATTATCTTTATTAAATTTAGGTCCCCTAGGGGATATTGATGGAAATTTTAGATACCTGATCCTCTTTCTTCTTTAGTCCAGGTTAGTTTTTGGTCTAGCTAAAATTGGTTGTCTCCCATACTAGGAAAAAGTGGTCATTACCCTTTCCCCTGTTGTTCCTCTTTATTGGGTCCTTTATACTCTTCTTGTTGTTTTTCCCTCTTTTGGTAGGGTCCTTTTTGTTTCATGGTGAGATGCATCCTCTTCTATCTTATGTTTTATAGGGGGAGACCTAAACCTCCTAATGTGTTTGGGATAGATTCCACACTAGTCAAAATTGGGTTTACCTTAATTTGAATAATTGTGTTCTTACTACAAACATGCATTCATCTAAAAAAATCTAAGTACATTATTGTTTGATGTTTTCCATAGATAGAAAGCTACTTAATTTATTTTTATTGTACTTATATTTGTTTGATAACTCTATATCATAAGCAAATTGATTTATCATTCAATTTTGTGTTATTAGGGACACATTAATAATATAAAATATAAACCATATTGGTGAAACCACTTATATATAGAACATTTTCAAACTCTAAGTGCCCTTAGGATTTATTCTTTATTTCTAGGGTTTTCATATTTATTCCTTAAGGTTTCATTTTTAGACCTAATTTTTTAATATTTTCTAGTTACATAGGTGTAAATTTAATGTTTCCCCTTTTTCCATAGGGTTTTCATATTTATTCTTATATTATGGTTTCCTCTATTACATTTTTTCCTTAATTAGCTAATATTTTCATCAAAACTAATCTATTTCAAAAACACTCTAATGTTTTTGCTAGTCATATTGATTAAAGAAAATCTGTATTTCTATTTCAGCAATTCTATATGGATTTTTTAAAATTCACAACTTACTAGTTTTAGTAAATTCCATCTAGAGAGTGAAAGGTTTACTTATTTTTAAAATAATTTCTATTTTTTCTATTTACTTATTTTTATCAAAAAACTTATTATTTCCAAAAAAAATTCACTATTATCTTTGATTGGTTGATTTTTTATTCCACACATTGTATGATGGCTATAATGGATATTCATAGTATATATTTTATAATTTAAATAATTATTACTATAAATCCTTGTTTTTGGCTTGAAATATGAAATATATTTCATAATCATGTAATGAAATGTGTAACATTAATGTCTAATAAAATTAATATTATAATTAATTGTTATATATCATTTATTAATGTGAAGTCACAACTACTTTCATATGTGTCTTCTTTGGTTTTACCTCAAGGTTGTGATATCTACTATCCTTATTTTATGAAGGTCCACACTATCAATCTAAAAATAGGTATGATTAACCATTATTTAGTAAATATTTGAGGTCATATAGATGTTCCTCCTCATCCCACTCTACCTCCCATGAATCCTCTTGATAACCTTTATATTCATGTTCAATAAAAAGTGCCTAATGTTTGTTCTTGTGAAGAAATTATAGATAAAACAGTTATAATGAAGGAGTCCCTAGAGACATTACAAAATAAAATGAGTCTAAATATTACATCACATAAGGATAATATTTTGTATGTCAATAATTATGAGTGTGCTACTATCAATCCCATTTCTAACTCCCCATTTAAGAATTTTATGCCTCAAAAGTGTTCAACTCAAGTATAGGTTCAAAAATAAAATAGATATAAATTTAATAGTTAAAATAAATTGTATAAGGTCAAAAAGGCATTAAGTGTAACTTAAAATGATATATTTTAAAACAAGATATTTACAATAACTTTACATGATACATTTTAAAAATATATTAAATAAAACTTTACAGGATATGCATCCTCTAAGGAAATCAAACTACTATTGTGCATATCGTAGAATGCATGGACATCATATGTATAGTTTTTTAGACTTGAAGATAAAAATAAAAATCATTATTGATAGTTGTGATCCTACAATACATACATCCATAAAACCACCACCAGATTTAAGAAAACCTTTTATAATTAATATTACATCTTCTAAGGAATAAGTTCAAAAAGAAATATAGGAATAGTTACAAAAATAAAAATTAGAAAAGGAAATACTAAATAAATGAAAATTATAAAATTAAAGGTTTCATAAGGGAAAAATTCAAAATGAAGAGTTATTAAAGGAAAGGTTACAATAGGAAAACATACAAAAATAGAAATCACTATGACATAAGTTGTAAAAAGAAGAGCAAGCTAAACATGAAAGTTTAATTATAAAAGAGAAACTAAAAAATATATTTTACTAATAAATATGTTTTTAAGAATCAATTTAAAAATAAATATGTACCTAAAAATTATAATGAACAAGCATGGTTTCTAAAGGGGCAATTATAAGGTCTTCCTTGTATCATAGTTTTTTTATTGTTAATCATATTATAGATGGAAAAAAATATACCAAATTTGTATTTGATAAAAATATTTAAATAAATTTTTGTAGTTTAAAACTCCTAAAATATATTGGATATTATAAGAAACACTTGAATAAGGATACTTCATCTAGACTATTTATCAAACCCATTGACCTACATATAACACTTGGTTAAAAACATATTTTGTGGTATTTAACATTTTCCTTGATTTGGTATAAAATAATGTTGAATTAGGAAGATAATGGATGAGAAAAATGGGGGAAACACTTTTAAATAATCATGAATATATTAAATTTGATAATAAATGTGTGATTATTATCATTTCTAGATAAGAAACATTTTCAGAACAAGAAAAACAAGATCAAACTATCTCTTCCACTAAGATTCATGGAATGATATCAAATTCTTATACTATTAAAAATAAGATGTAAGAGCTTGATAATAAGGAACATATTTAAATACAAAATAAATTAGAAAAAAATATATACAGAATATGGCACAGTTGGTTATGCATATCCTACAATAGATAAAGAAAATATATGATGGCAATGACATGTCAAAATTAAAAGAAAAAAAAATATTATAATGATAACTACATTGAAGATATCGATAATTATAATTATATTGATGAATAATAAGATAAAATTATGTCAACAAGTTGGAATATTTATATTTTACACAATGATACAACAAATAACTCAGCATACTCTATAAATAAATGGTGGTTGAAGAATATAGGACACACTAATGATTAACCCATATATAGGACCATTGGTTAATATGAATATAAATTAGATTAAAAACAATTAAAAACTTAAAATAATAAGGATTTTTTTTGAAATATTCAGAAAATAAAAAACCTAGACCTATGCATAACTTGTATTACTTATTTACATGATATGTTTGTGATTTATCACATTTAGTACATTGTATTTTATTTTCTATGAACATGCATTTCATGTATACCATGAGTGATATGTAGGACATAAAATTCATCTATGATATAGACACATAGATGTGAGGAATTCCTACACCAAAGAGCTGCCTTCCTCTATTAGGGTCATGCTCTTACTCAAGGCATCTTACTAATTTACGTGGGTTTTATCTTTTTATGATTATTTCTATTAATCATAGTGAATTAATTTATACTAATTATATATGACTTTATCTAATTCATACTACTTAGATTGATATTTCAATGGATATTATATTTTATATTGCAATGATGACATACATTGATAGTATACATCATCCTTATTTGTTCTACAAATGATCAATTTTATTGCTTGTTCTTTGTTTTAATATGTTTATTGTGTGACATTTAATTTCCATTATGTTTGATTCTAATTATGTGTGTGACATTTTTTTTCCATTGTGTGTGTGACTTTACATTGTCCATTATGTGTGTGACATTTTATTTTAAATTGTGTATGTAACACTAGATTATCCATTATGTGTGGATCTTTCCTTGTGTAACATTGAGTGTTATTATGTTTACTTAATTGTGTGTGGCATGTCCATGACACTATGTGTGGCTCTACTTTTTATGTGAGTATAAGATTATTTTCTGAGATTATTCATGCCCTGATATATATCACACACTCTTCCTTTTATTTTAGTGTCAAGATACATATAATGCACTTTTATACATGTTTCTTACCTAGTTTATGGATGCTCATTACTACGTCGAATATTCACTAGGTTTTTCATTGATATATATATATATATATATATATATATATATATATATATATATATATATATATATATATATATATATATATATCTTGACATGACACATGTATTATTAGGATACATGTTTCATATAGACTCATGTGCTTTGTTCATACTATGATGACATATTTTTCACATGTTACTACATGATTTACACTGCTTATATTTTTTTCTAATAAAATTATATGTTTAACTTCTTTTAAGATGAGTTATTCATAGGTTTCATTCCTCACCTAAAAATAGGGGTATACACAATGGATTGTATTAGATACTAATCTTTTAAAATTACAAAAAAAATAGATTTTGGGCATAGATTACTTTAGATTATTACATGTTTTACTC